>JAYEVD010000415.1:0-283755 GCA_036346405.1 Phyllostachys edulis
TTCGCTGGACGCAGTTTTCGCCTATCTTTAAATGACATCAAGATGATTTTCAAAGACTAACCAACCATGCAGGGACAACATAATTAATCTCCACCGTTTTCTTAGTATGAAAAGATTCCAGCTATCTGAGACGTGTATATATTTATGCGTTGTCTATATCTAAGCATATCTCTTCATTTTTCTGATTTATCTCTATATGGGGGGATGACGATTCAACATATACTTTTTACGCTACCTGAATTGAAACTCAAGCTTTGTGTCGTCGTCCATGCTCTCTCAAGCTATATGATTTTCAAAGACCAGCTTATCATGGCAAGATCTACTACAGTAAAACGTAGTTTTCTTACTGTCCAATGACCTTTTCTTGAAAGTAACATTAAGAAAGACCTTAATTGAGCTATCTTTAAAAAGGACTGTAGAAATCCCAAAAATTCATACAAAAATAAAAGATCATCAGAACATAACGGGAGAAGGAGTGAAGATGTAGAAATAACAGAATGCAGAGACTAAACATTTATTTCAGAATCCGTAGTCACAGAGAAATTAGAGAATATCCTCCACAAAGGCCTGCAGACTGCAGCTGTGGTGTTGGTTCCTGAGGAGGTTATCAACGCGGTTGCTGTCTGCAGCAATTGTTTACTGTAATATCCTTGCTTATACCAAACGCAGGTAATTGACTAATTGAGAATATTGGATTCCGTTTTGACATCCGTCGATTCCAGAGCATCGGCTTGTGTGGTGTCTTTTATCCTGCATCCACATTTGGAGACACGCGTGTCTAGGTTCTGTTATCCCCGGGCAACACTAACAGCTTTCGTCAATCTTAGCTACAATTGTTCATCTATTTTAAGGTAACACGATGTCTAGAGGACTATAACGACAAGGGCACATGCATACTGCAGTACCAAATCTTCTATCCACTTCTTCTTTTTGAGCAAATGATTCACTCCATATCTGAAAAGAGGCTCTTTTCGGGGAAATAATTTGATCCACATCTGAGAACGGTAAAGAGCATTGACTTTACCAGAGCCCCTAGCTTGTTCGTCCAAAATACCTCATACGAACAGCCTTAATTTGATATGCCAACACATAGGAAAAAAATCTCTATGTAACTCCTAAAGATTCTGAATGGTTAATTATAAAGATAGAGCATATATGCACCTTAGAAGTCTAATACAATTGAAGTATTTTTGACGTCCGGTTGGAAGATTTCCGCCAAATATATTAAGAAAGAGAGAACAAGTTCAGGAAAACAAGAAGAGAGAGAAAGCTCTCAAACGGAAAAACCTCGTAGCCTCAACCGCCGTGCTAAGGTAGCATCGACAAGTTACACATACGGACTAAAATGTTGAAACACATCCGCAGCCTTCCACGAGAAGATTTCTCCTTGATACTCCAAACCACATCGGTCGAGGCCGCAACGCCCTCAAAGATTCCGCATTACGCTTTTCCAGATACACCGCTGAACGAGGATGGTCACCGGTCAAAATCCCGCTTGAGCGGTTTTGAGATTAACTTCTCGTAGTAAGCCACCAATCTTAGGAGCTAGATATCGCAGCGAGGGATCGAATCGATGCCGCCCATCTCCTCGATCTTGCCTGCACTCGGCCAAGAAGGGACAACGATGAACAGTGCTTGCAACTCGCTGTGGTGATTGCAAAGAGAACAACACCCGAGATTGGGCCAACCGCGCCGCTGAAGATTATCATTGGTGAGGCACTTTCACGTAATGACCAACCACATAAAAAACTTGCATCGCGACGGCGCTTTAGATTTCCAGATGCACTTGTGGCAAGCGAAGGTTATTGAAGTGGCGAAGAAGAGCTAATAGGCGTAATGTCGAGTACTTGCCATCGAATCGAAAGTGCCTCTAGGTAATTTCGCTGTTCTCCCGGCGTGGAGCGGAGTGCCGCGACAATGTCTCACACCTTCAAGTATTGTGCCAATGCCGCCAGTGATAGGCCCCCTCGTGTCCTTAGTCCAGAATTGCTAGCGAAAGCCTCCGCAATGCACTTATTCTTTTTCGACAAAGGAAAACAGGTCAAGATGACATCGCAACCGAGCGCCCACTTTCGATCCAAAGGATCGTGTGCATGCGCGTGAGTCGCCACCCACCGAATAGTTGTGGCTGCCTCAACATGGGCAGATATCCGTGTTCGCCACCGTCACGATGTGCCATGGCTTTGGCTCGATCCCAGCTATTCTAGAGCCAGGCGAAGGCGCAAAGATCGAACGACATCAAATCATGGATACCCAACCCCCACATCGGAGCGGTTCGCAGACTTTTGACCAAGTAAGCAAGCAATGACCGCCACGATGGAGTCGACTCTTCCAAACGAAAAGCACGACACTTATGGTTTATTAACTTGATTGCCCACCGAGGAAGCTCAAGACCATCATGAAGTGAATCGGCAGGCCATCAAAACAGATCTAGTGAGTACGACGCTACCGCTTGGAGTTAGGAGTTTAGGTTTCCACCCGCTAACTTTTTTCGAGAACTTGTCGACGAAGCGGCTGAATGTCGCTTCTTCCCGAGAGAGAGAATTGAGAGCGGAGTCCAAGGTATGTGATTGGGAAGCGGTTGTCGACACTACAACACGGCCGCGACCGCCGCCTCGATCTCATCATCGCAATAATGGTCGGTGGAACTCTTGACCAGGTTGGAGGTGAGACCAAGCCCTGTCGAAGATGAACAACAACTCCCTCACCACCTCACAACCTTGGCATGAAGGGTCAAGAAGAGCACAATGTCGTCTCACAGAGATGGAGACGCGCTGCCCTCACCAGCGGCCGAGGGGCTTAGCAACCCCCAACATGTGGCCCATCTCGCCGCATCAGAGGACGCCCATAGCCATGATGAATAGGGTGGGGAGAGCGGTCCCTTGCCGCACTCCCCGCTGGCGATGGGGTGGACCACTACCGCTGAGTAGGATCAATGTGGTTGCCGTGACGGCGATGGCGGCGATCCAACCACGCCATCTGCCGCCGGGCCAAGTTGCGCTAGAACACTCAACAGAACTCCCAGATAAAGTATCAAGGCCTTCGTAATATCAATCTTGAGGAGGATGACGGAATTTTCTTCCTATGCAGCGTCACCGCGGTGTTACGAACCAGTTTAAAATTCTCGTGGATACAATGCTTTGTAATGAAGGCCGATCGCACCAGCGACACCAATTTGCCAATCACGAGGGAGAGCTATAGCGACATTAATTTGGTTATGATCTTGGAGAAGCTGTGTATTAAACTAATCGGACAGAAGTCCTTGACAGCTTCGGGCTCGTCCTTTTTTGGAAGCAGAGTAAGGTTAGCGGAGTTGAGCTTGTGAAAGTTTTGAGCATTTCCGCTGTGGAATTTGACGAGGGAGTTTAGTTGATCTCCCTTGATGGTTGGCCAATAGAGCTTGTAAAACAACCTGGAGAATCCATCTAGACCTAGTGCCTTCTCTGACGGCATCGCCATGATGGTGATTCTGACCTCATCCTCCAGGAAAGGGGCTTCAAGAGCAGCAGCTTCGAAGGGGAGGAGGGAGGGTAGGCTGAGTATACCAGGATGTCATCAATAAAGACAATAATGAACTTATCTAGATATTTCCATAAACACTTTATTCATCAAGTTCATAAAGTATGCAGGGCATTAGTGAGTCCAAATGACATAACTGCACTCATAGAGTCCATAACGGGTTGCAAAAGGTCAGTTTTGGGTATGTCTTCTTGATGGATTTTCAATTGATGGTAACTCGATCTCAAGTCTATCTTAGAGAACACTCCGGCTCCTTTTAACCGATCAAACAAATCATCAATTCTCGGCAGGGGTACTTGTTCTTGATGGTGACTTCATTGAGTGCTCTGTAATCCACACACATTCGCCGTGATACCATCCTTCTTGGCTACAAAGATCACTGGGCTCCCAAGGTGAGGCACTCTACCTAACAAAACCTTTGGCTTGCATCTCTTCAACTGCTGTTTCAACTCAACCAAGTCGCTTATTAGCAAACGGTAAGGTCTTTTGAGACCGGAGCAGCCTGTGAACTAAATTGATAACAAACTCCAAACCTCTATCGGTGGCATCCTGTGGAGCTCCTCGAAAAACATTAGGGAACTCACAAACCATCGCACATCTTCAACCGAAATGGTCTTAACACAACAGACCATTGCTTCTCCAAGCATTCCCAAGGAGGCTTCAAATCTCACTGTAATTCCCACTGGACTGACTACAGTGACGCTTCTATTCCCACAATCCAACACGGCTTGGTGATCAGTAAGCCAATCCATGCCCAAAATCACATCCAAGGACTTGGTGTCAATGATGATGAGGTTGGCCAAGAATTCTTCCCCTTCTATGATCACTTCAACTTGTGGGCAACCCTGGTCCGTGCTTAACTCTGAACCGGGGGATTGAACCAACAAGGAGGTCTTAAGAGCAAGAACTTCCAATTGATGCTTTGCAGAAAAACTTCGAGAAACAAACGAATGGAAAGCTCCAGAGTCAAACAAAACGGTTGCATGTGCTGAATTTACGAGGAACTTACCCAACACAACATCGGGGCTATTTGGGCCTCTTCCATGGTGACATGGTTCACTCGGCCTCCCAAAGGGCCGGGAGGTCTTGGCTGGGATAGCGGAGGTTTGAGGCACTCCACGCCCCGGCACAGTGCTCCGTTGAGGGGTTGCTGTTGGACTTGGTCGAAACCGAGGCTTGCTTCAACGGACAACCATCGCATAATGTCCCAATTGGTTGCAACAGAACAAGTGATTCCAGAGCATGGTTGTTGCTTTGAAGGTCAAGTTAAAGGCCATTGTCATGGTGTTGACATGGCCGCTGGGGTCGCGAAAAATAGGAGTAGCAGGTGAGGGATGCACCGCAGAGCTCAGAGGTCTTGAGGAGCAAACCGAGGTGAGGTTGAGCATTGGTTCTAGCTCTAGGGTGACCTTGGTGTGCACTTGGTCGAGACATCTTCCTCTTGTATGACCAAAGTTCACGGTGAGAATCTTCACGAGCAAGCTCTTGTTCACAAGTCAAATTTCGATAATCATTGCCAACAACTTGGACCTTCAAACCGGGTTGAGTCCTTCTTGAACCTCTTCGTCTCGCGATCATCGAGGCAACATCCTCTAGAGCATAGCGCACAAACCGAGTGAATTTGTTAAGGTATTCACTCACCGTCAGCTCCCTTGCTTCAAATTCACGTAACTCATTTTTCTTCATCTCCACCTTCCCATCGGGATATGGGAACGGCGGAAAGCTTCAAAATTCTACCAAGATATGTTCCGTGGTTTGAATGAACAACATGCAATTCTTCCACCATTCCAAAGCGGTACCTTTCAACCGATGTGAAGCATACAAAACCTTCTCGCGGTCATCACACCGAGTGATGGCGAAGCTTCTTTCAAGGAACGCAACCAATCATCCGCGGCCCAAAGGGCTCTGGAGGAGCCGGAGAAAGTAGTAGGCGGGTCCTCAAGAACTCGCCACTTTGATTGATGAAAACTGGGTGGTGGTGGTGGCACAAAGAAATGCTTGAGTCTGATGAAGCTTGGCAATGAGGGCGCAGATGTCCGATTTTGTTGAGCTACTATCCGACTCATGCTTTGCATCGCTGCACTCATCATCTCGAAGTTTGGGCTGCCAGAACCGCCCCAAACCTCGGGTCTATGGCTGCCGGTGGAGGAGGTGGGTGGCGGTGATAAAGAAGGGTCCACCGCTCATCTTGACCGGCAAGTGGCGTAGTCTCGAACCATCTCGCACACAAACCTCTCAGCTTAAAAGATAAGGAAGAGAAGGCACACCGTTAAGAGGGAACAAAGATAGAGAAGGTCAAGACCAAGAGAAAGAGAACAACCTAAGGGGACAAAGGCAATTAAGTCTGAAAGAACCAAGAGTCAAAGCTACTAAGAAGCAATAAAGCTAGGAGGTCCTAATTAAAGGACCAAACGCTTTAGAACTAAAAGGGTAGCCTATCAACAACACTTCTAGCTCAACCTATTAGGGAGGTCAACACTAAACCAGCCCGATCCTATGGAAGTTAATGAGAGAAGAAGGATCATCTTAAATTGCAAATAGGGTTTAGAGGAGACAAGGCATCAAGATATGAGATATAAGGAGAAGAGAGAATAGAGCAAGATAAGAGCAGTAATGTAATAAGATGAGAGGAGAATTGCTACTCATGTCACTCGCTGGTTTGATTTAGAAAATAACTCTTTTGAAACTTTTGATCAAAGCGACTGCAGTAAACTAAGGTTACGCCCCATACCGACACAGCTGATACCAAACATTGCTTGGTGCCTCTAGGTCGAACCTACCCTGCACCTCTCAGGTAATCGAGCTAGTCCCAGATACATGGCTAGCCCGCACAAATACAACAGGATGGAATCACAACCATACACATTCTAATGACTGAGCGCATAAATTAATAATCACATAAGCAAAAGACCTTATGGTCAAAGTTGTTTACAGAGGTGCCTCAGTGGCTTACAACAAAAGAGATAACAACAATGAAAACACAAAGTTATTGTGGTCCAATCGACCACCCACAAAGCTTATCGAGCGGAGGACGCCCCAAAGTCAGAAGGTCTTCAAAGCAATCCTCTTCATAGAGCATTGTGCTCCCTCGGTCACCCTCTTCGCCGATCAAACAGAGGGCGAAAGCCTTGAGTACATTGAATGTACTCAAGAAGTCATAGGATGCATGCAAATAATAATCATGTAAAGCTTGACATGGGTGGTCGCAAGGTTAGTTGGCGTAAAGCAACATTTCCAAGAGATACATTAAGTAGATTTCAAAGCTCAAGTTTAAATAATACTTATAAATAAACAAGTTCTTTTCAAAGCACTAGTGGACGCCAGATTAAATGGCACACGACGGAGCAGTGATGGAGGAAAAGGGCATGCCAGGGAAGTGACCCGAGAGGAAAACGAGGTACTGCAAAAGCAACCGCAATAAATGCTTGAAGACTTTTGCTCTGGCAGCACTCAACGAGAGGAAGAAGATATGAGTAGGAACTGACAGGCTGCCAGACAAACTCGTGAGGCCGACCCAACCCTGAGGGGAGGTCCTGAGCCACAGGAGGTCCTCGCCCAAAGGGGAGGTCCTGAGCAAAACGGGGAGGTCTTGACCAACGGGAGGTCGTGACTCAGAGGGTGGTCATTGCAAAAGACCATAGGAGGTCCTTGCGAAAGGAACACAAGAGGTCTCGAGGAGGAGGTCTTCGCAAAGACCATAAGAGGTCCCAGGACAGAGGTCCAAGAGACACAAAGAACGGGAGGTCCTACTGACAAGAGGTCCAAGAGATTACAAGGAGGTCCTTGGACAGAGGTCCAAAATTACAAGGAGGTCCTTTGGACAAGAGGTCCAAAAGACTCACAACGGGAGGTCCTAAGGACGTAACCCACAAAGGGCGTGTCCTAACGGCCGATCCCTCAAACGAGATCCCAACACCAAGATCGAGAGCAAGGATGTTCATGAAGCAAGGATACGCAGGAAGAATCGAGCCACCAGATCTTGATCGAACAGCAAGGCGATCGGGACGCTCGACCAAATAAATGTACCAACGAATTGGGGCCGATGGGGATCGAGTGGCCCCGAGGAGTGGAATTTTCGACCATCCGAACGTTTATTTAGAACAAAGCCATCCAAAAAGATTGAATGGCCCATGAGCGGGAAAGGCGCGAGGCGCTGGCTTGGACTGCGCAAAGGGAAAAGGAGGTCCGCGCCCAAAGGAGATCCTACAGAGGAGGTCCAAAGGGGAGGTCCTGCATGATCAGATCACAAACAAGGAGGTCTGACGGCCAGATCAAAACCAGAGGAGGTTCGACGGCCAAGATCTCGCTAGGGAGATCTTAACGGCATGATCAAGATCAAAGGAGGTCTAACGGCTAAGATCTCACTAGGGAGATCTTAACGCCGCAGATCAAGATCAAAGGAGGTTCGATGGCTAAGATCTCACTAGGGAGATCTTAACGGCGCATCTAGATCAAAGGAGGTCCGATGGCTAAGATCTCTAGGGAGATCTTAACGGTGCAGATCAAGATCAAAGGAGGTCTGGCGGCTAAGATCTCGCTAGGGGAGATCTTAACGGTGCAGATCTAGATCAAAGGAGGTCTAACAGCTAAGATCTCGCTAGGGGAGATCTTAACGGTGCAGATCAAGATCAAAGGAGATCTGACGGTTAAGATCTCGCTAGGGGAGATCTTAACGGTGCAGATCTAGATCAAAGGAGGTCTGACGGCTAAGATATGTTCTGGTGGTTTGAATGAGAAGCACAGTAATTCTCCCACCATTCCAAAGTGGTACCTTCCAACTGATGTGAAGCATACAAAACCTTCTCGCGGTCATCACACCGAGTGATGGCGAAGCCTTTCAGGGAACACAGCCTAATCATCCGTGTCCAAAGGGCTCGGAGGAGCCGGAGAAAGTAGTAGGGTGGGTCCTCAAGAACTCGCCACCTTGATTGATGAAAACTGGGTGGTGGTGGTGGCACAAAGAACTGCTTGAGTCTCGATGAAGCATGGCAAGGAGGGCAAGCAGAGGTCCGATTTTGTTGAGCTACTATCTCGACTCTATGTTTTGCATCATTGCACTCATCATCCGAAGTTTGGGCTGTTATAAACCGCCCCAAACCCGGGTCTGTGGCTGCCGGTGGAGGAGGTATGTGGCGGTGATAAAGAAGGGTCCATTGGCTCATCTTGACCCAAGTGAGTGGCGAGTCCGAACCATCTCGCACACAAACCTCTTAGGCTTAAAAGATAAGGAAGAGAAGGCACACCGTTAAGAGGAACAAAGACAGAGAAGGTCAAGACCAAGAGAAAGAGAACAACCTAAGGGGACAAAGGCAAAGTTAAGCTCGAAAGAACCAAGAGCCAAAAACTACTAAGAAGCAATAAAAGCTCTGGCCAGAGGTCCTAATTAAAGGACCAAACGCTTTAGAACTAAAAGGGTAGCCTATCAACAACACTTCTAGCTCAACCTATTGGGGATGTCAACACTAAACCAGCCCAATCCTATGGAAGTTAGTGAGAGAAGAAGGATCATCTTAAATTGCAAATAGGGTTCAGAGGAGACAAGGCATCAAGATATGAGATATAAGGGAGAAGAGAGAATAGAGCAAGATAAGGGCGTAATGTAATAAGATGAGAGGAGAATTGCTACCATGTCACTCTGCTGGTTTGATTTAGAAAATAACTCCTTTTGAAACTTTTGATCAAAGCGACCATGCAAACTAAGGTTACGCCCTATACCGACATACTGATACTGCCATTGTTTGGCGCCTGTAGAATCCTACCTGAGACCCTTTGTGCAATCGAGCTAGTCCTGTGATACATGGCTAGCCCAAGACAAATACAACAGGATGGAATCACAACCATACACATTCTAATGACGAAGAAAACAAATTAATAATCACATAAGCAAAAGACCTTATGGTCAAAGTTGTTTATAGAGGTGCCTCACAGGCTTACAACAAAAGAGATAACAAAGAATGAAAACACAAAAGCGCAGGTCCAATCGACCACCGCAAAGCTTATCGAGTGGAGGACGCCCCTAAGCCGTAAGGTCTTCAAAGCTATCCTCTTCATAGAGCATTGTGCTCCCCGGTCACCCTCTTCACGATCAAATAGAGGGCGCAAAACATTGAGTACGTTGAATGTACTCAAGAAGTCATAGGATGCATGCAAATAATAATCATGTAAAGCTTGACAAGGGTGGTCAGAGGGTTAGTTGGCGTAAAGCAACATTTCCAAGAGATACATTAAGTAGATTTCAAAGCTCTAGTTTAAAGAATACTTATAATTAAACAAGTTCTTTTCAAAGCACTAGTGGACACCCTGTCTGTGATCACCCTGATCACAGCCCGAGCTACACCAAACCGCAGAAGACTAGCTCGAAACCCACCACATTTCACTTTGAAAAGTCTACCTCATGCGTGAAATCTCCCGCATGACCATAACCGAGGCCTGCTTTTCAAAAGGTTTACACTCGCAGAGGTTGTGCACTTTACCCACAAGAGGTGATCGCTGATACGACACAAGTTTCCTTGGACGGTGAATCAAGTAGAGACCGCCACCGTGTCTTTACAAAGGTCCACTTAACTCGTTCTGCTCTCGCTAAGGTTTCGCCGACCGCCCCTCTTACACCATTCCCATCAACACGTAATCGACTCAAGCTTCCCTAATTATTACACCCTATCCATCCCATAATGGACATGTGGTTGCACGTGGTGACCCAGATCAATGGTTCAAGGTTAAGTCCTTAGTTGGCTACTCAGCAAGACATTCCACATCCCCTGCAGCGCACGGCACCACCACTAACCACCATCCATCCCGCCGAGAAAAGCACCCCAGATTACCGGCCAACACCTTTTGAATACCGCCACATAACTCAGTATAATCCGACCACAAGACCACCCCGGTCTTGGTGCCCAATTTCACAAGTGGCACCGCCACTGCTCCATAGTTTATTAGTCATATTCATCATTAAAGAATCATGAGGTCGAAACCATCGCAATCTATAGCATGGCTACACAAGACGCAACCATGTTGGTAAACAACAGAGACCAACTAACATAGCCCAACCTAAGGTTGTCAAAGGAACATGCTAACATGTAGGCCTCAAATAAACAAGGATGCCTTTACAGCAAGAGGGCATATAAATAACTACTCCCCAAAACCATTTGTATACAAATAGCCATGCATGATAAGTTAAAACAATATACATTTCTTTGCAAAGATGGGTTCAACATGATCAAGGTCTATGACTTGCCTTCGATGAAGAATCGAGAAGCTTCATGTCAGCAACTGGGTCCAAGTAATCCTCTCAGAAACCGGATCTACACATTCAAGAGAGCCCAAATAAGTAAAACAAACTCCAACATGAAGATCAAAAGAACTCACCAGATAAGAGCCAAAGAAGGGTTACGTAAAAAGATGAAAACCAGAGCTTGAATCGCCAAGAAGAGGTTCAAACGAGGGAGGTCTAGCTTAAAGGAGGAGGTCCAAGGTGCCGGGCAACAAACAACGGCCAGAGAGCTCTTCTGCCTTTTATAGGCACGGAGGCCCCGAGAGGAGGACGCCAGATTAAATGGCACACGATGGGAGCAGTGATGTAGGGAAAAGGGCAAGCAGTGGAAGTGACCCGAGAGGAAAACGAGGTATCGCAGGCTAAACCGCAATAAATGCTTGAAGACTTTGCTCGGGCAAAGACTCAACGGAGGAAGAAGATATGAGTAGGAACTAACAGCCGCCAACAAACACGTGAGGCCGACCCAACCTGCAGGGGAGGTCCGAGCAACGGGAGGTCCCGCCCAAAGGGGAGGTCCTGAGAAAAATGGGGAGGTCTTGACCAACAGAGGTCGTGACTCTAGGAGGGTGGTCATTGCAAAAGACCACGGAGGTCCTTATGAAAAGGAACACAAGAGGTCTCGAGGAGGAGGTCTTCAAAAGACCACAAGAGGTCCTATGGACAGAGGTCCAAGAGACACAACAACGGGAGGTCCTATGGACAGAAGGTCCAAGTGACTACAAGGAGGTCCTCTGGATAGGAGGTCCAAAAGACAACAAGGAGGTCATTTGGACAGGAGGTCCAAAAGACTCACAACGGGGAGGTCCTAAGGACAGAACCCACAAAGGGCAGGTCCTGACGGTCAGATCCCTCAAACGAGGTCCCAGCGGTCAAGATCGAGAGCAAGGGGATGTTCGCGGAAGCAAGGATACGCGGGAAGGCGACTGGGACGTTTGGAGCAGCGAAACGTACCAATGGATTGGGGCCATCAAATGGGGATCGAGTGGCCCTGGAGGAGTGGAATGTTCGGACCATCCGAACGTTTCATCTAGATCAGGCCATCCAAAAAGATCGAACAGCCCACGAGCGGGAAAGGCGTGAGGCGCTGGCTTGGACTGCGCAAAGGGAAAAGGAGGTCCGCGCCCAAAGGAGATCCTACAAAGGAGATCCAAAGGGGAGGTCCTGCATGGTCAGATCACAAACAAGGGAGGTCTGATGGCTAGATCAAAACCAGAGGAGGTCTGACAGCTAAGATCTCGCTAGGGGAGATCTTAATGGTACATATCAAGATCAAAGGAGGTCTGACGGCTAAGATCTCGCTAGGGGAGATCTTAACGGTGCAGATCAAGATCAAAGGAGGTCTGACGGCTAAGATCTCGCTAGGGGAGATCTTAACAGTGCAGATCAAGATCAAAGGAGGTCTCGACGGCTAAGATCTTGCTAGGGAGATCTTAACGTGTAGACCAAGATCAAAGGAGATTCGACGCTAAGATCTCGCTAGGGAGATCTTAACGGTACAGATCAAGATCAAAGGAGGTCAGAACCGCACGGGAGGCTTGAATGGACGCGAGGGATATCCCACCGGATGTGGGGGAGATCCTAAAGGACACGAGAAGGTCATGAAGGACACGGGGAGGTCCAACTGAACGAGGGGGAGGTCCTAGAGGACTCTGGGAGGTCCTCGAGGATGCGGGGAGGTCCAAATGACTGAGGGGGAGGTCCTAGATGCTAGAGCGAGGCATTTCCCTTTGAGGAGAGCACGGAGCCTACACTGCCGCTGGAGAGAAGGCGATCATCTTGTGCTTGATCGAAAGGTAAGAATGATCTCGTGGGCAACTGAGCTACAGAGCGAAGCACGGCAAAGATCACAGGCACGAAGCGGCGCGCAAGGAGAGGTTCTATGAGGGCGCCGACGCCGATGTACTGCGAGGACGATGCACGCGCCCTCCGAGCAGCCAAGTCATCCATCGTAGGCGAGGCGCTGATGTGGCTCGGCAGAGTCGCCATTAGCGGCCGCGGAGATGGAAAAGTCATGGCGCGATGGTGAGGGCGCTAGACAATCGGGCGATCGAGGTCGCTCTGCCGAGCTCGCAACACCGCGGAAGAGGTGGCCGCCGCCACTCGCCTCGCATTCCAGCCTCGTGTTGTCCACACGCCTAGGGAAACAGGGAACCGGATGAGTCTGGAGGCATCTTCGCCGACGACGGCAAGGTCGAGCCCGTGTTGAGCGGCGCTGGTCTAACACCTCCCGACATGCACCAAGATGTCATAGGACAACGCGCGCGCTTTGCAGGGGTCCAAAAGCGCAGCGAGAAGTCAAAGTCGAACGCCGATCGCAACGCCGGCCGTCCGGCCCGGACGATATGGAGCTTGGGACATCGTTGGGGTTGTCGCACCAGCCAAGCAAAGCCGTGCAACGGCGGTCTTCAAATGGCAGATCTTGACCACTAAGCGCCTAACCTGCTCGTAATTTGTTTCACGACATCGCTCCCACGCGCGCGGACAAAGCCGCCGGCTCACCTTGACGGGAACATCGCCTTACCCCATCGCCGATCCGCCTATTCCACTTCATGAAGGCGATCGGTGTGCCAGCACAGAAGACTTGACCGGAACGAGCCAGAGCAGTAGCACAATCGACTGCGGACGTGAAGGTGATGAGGAAGTCATAAGGGTAGTGGACCTCCACTAGAACGCGCTACCGAGGAATGTTGCAGAAACGTTCTAGAGCATTGACCATCTGCTCAGGAGATACCGGCGGACGTCTGCTGTGGACGGAGGCCACCAGAGCGCGCGAGGAGAGGAGTGTCTCCTGCCACAACATGCCCTTTGTCCAGAGAGGAGGTGTGCCTAGCTCTTGCGGGAGTCGGGTTCCCTGCATTTAAAATGCGCCGCCCGGGGGGGGGAGGGGGTGGAATGGGTGCGGGAGTTGGACGGGGTGGTTGACGGTGGGGAGGCGATGGAGGCGGAGGCGTAGATGTGGTAGCAACGGGGCGAGGTTGTGAGGGGTTAGTGTTGGTGGCGGCGCTGCGGCGGTCCAGGCAAGAGCGAGCTAGATGGCCAGGGAACCAGCAGTGGAAACATCGGATGACACCGGAGCAATGGGTTTTAGGATGGCCGAGGCCGAGGCACTTAAAGCAACGACCATTCAGCCAACGAGGGATATGGCGCTCACGAGCACTCGAGGCGGCGGAAGGGTGGAGGTTGCTGGGCGCATCGCGAATAGCTCGGTGATCGCCGCCCACCGCCATCGCTGCCACCGGACGAGCCACCGCCATCGCGCAAAGGAGCGAGGGCGCTTGGGCCAAGACGGTCAGGGCGGGTCAGATCTCGCCGCATTGTCGCGAGCGAGCGGCGTGGGTGGTGTATCATGGGATCAAACTTACTGTAGTTGCACTGAACTGATGTGGTTTCTTTTCTAATGAAGAGGGACCGGGGCTTGGTCCTATTTTCTAGAAGATATTCTTGCAGCAGCAAATACCCCATATGTGTATCAATAATGTATGCATGGTAGCAAGGAAATATTGACAGAACTTACCACGGACCGGGTTTGTGATCTGAACCTCCAGCTAGACATCGCACATGACATGAGGCATGGCAGTTTTATCACCTGGGATATACTAGTAAATTAGTTACACTAGTCATCAACCCTGCATCAAAGACGGATATGACACTTTTTAATATTATTTTTAGGGCTAACAATTTTTGTAACTTTTAGCTCCTAACTAATATGAATTTGACATATATTTTTAGTTCAAACTATCATTAAAATTGTAAAAGTTTTAAATTTATACAATTTAAAATTTTGTTTTAATATTTAAGTGTCAAATCTATATATTTTTGCCTTAGATTTTGGTGAGTCCAGATTATAACGCTATAGATTTAACGTTAACCTAAAGATCTCATGTAGAAACCGCCATATTAATTTCTCGTGTTTGGATGTCATTATTTAGTAAGTATCCACATCCTACACGGTTATTTGGTGAAGCTATATGCTCAAAACAAAAACGCCATGTATGTTTGGATATTGGAATATCGAGTCCAACTCTAATTAGTAAATGCAAAGTAGATCAATCAAGATGCCTACATGTGGGCTAAAAAATAAATCCAAGCCGCAGGTTGTACTACATGATAAATTGGATGCTTAGGATTTTCCTTTTTTCTCTGATTAATGTGGGAATTTTAAATGCAACGTAGGTCAATCAGCATACCTGCACGTGGGCTAAAAAATAAATCGAAGTTGCAGGTTGTACCATATGATAAATTTGATGGTTAGGATTTTCCTTTTGTCTCTAATTAATGTGAGAATTTCTACCTCCTAGGATTAATATGAGGGCTTCTATGAGAGCCTCCAATTAGTATAGATATAGATGGAGCATAGGTGTTTTTATCCTTGTGATGAATAAAATTTGACATGTTCAAGCCATGTTTGCATGTATATTTTAGCAAAGCTCATCCGAGACAGTCCTAAGCTAGACTCTCCTTATAATTATCGATCCAATGATCCGTACACATCGACAATATCTCCAACAGACTTCCAAGGTCAAAGCTCTCAAAATACACCTGCACCTGAAGTCTGAAGAGCAAGAAAATTGCTGCCAACAAATCTAAACCAAAAAGTCGCTAACCCAAATAAGCAGTATAGTCTTATAGCTAGCAAGACACCCAATTAGACATATAAAAGAAAGCTGTCGCACTTCCAGACATGGTAACACCTATCCAATACCACACGTGGGCCCCCTTGGTCAGCACCTGGACCAGAATTCCTGACGCGGCATGCCGGTGAAGTACCCCATGTGGGCGGCGCAGCACTGAATACAAAGATTTGTCACGTACGCCCAGGACGAGCTCGGCCCGAAGCGCTTGGAAAACCCAAACCACCCCGAAATCAAAGAAAGAGAAGCCGTATTCGCGTACATATTTTCGCGCATGTAACATCACGAGAACGAGTAGTGGCCGCGGCTCCACCGTAGCGGCAGACGCGCCAAAAGAGGCGTTTTGGCGGTACACGACGTCCTCTGCGTCCCCGTCGCAACAGGCTAAAGACAGCTTTACCCATGTAACTGAAGCAAAAGGTACTACTAGTACTGCCAGTACAAGCACCATTTGTGTCTTGGATAAACCAAATATATGTTTATCAAATAGAAAGTTTAGTAGTATAAGCACATCTGGTATAATTTACTCTCTAAATTAATATTGTTGTCGAACGCGCAGATATACAAGAATTTATAAGAGAAAGGAAGATAATTCATATGGGCGGCCACTAGTTGATAGATACAGCGACGACAACGACGACAAAACCATCCGAGAACTGTCAAAAGACTAAAGCTAGCCAAGTGCCGCACTAACGAGGAAAAGGCGTGAAGCGATGAGACCACCACCGAGCGTTCCTCGCTTTCGCGCCTATATAAACCCCTCGCCGGCTCACAACTCCGCCAACCAAACACCCCAGCCTCCAAAGGGAGACAGCCAAAAACGCCTCTCTCTCTGCTTCCCCCAAATAAAAACTGCACGTACTGGAGTAGTAGCATCTCGTACATTGCCTGGGACTGCACGCACGCGCCGCGCGGGCAACGAGCAGCGAAGCATAGCACTTTCTGTTCCAGCTATGACATCCTGCGCAGGCGTCGCCGGGTTGAGGAGCTGCTAGGTGGAAAGGCTGTTGGTTGAGGCCGCCGCCGCCGGAGTGGCGAGCGGCGCGGAGGAGAGCTCGAGGAGCGCGACTCCATTATTGTAGTAAGAATACCCTTCCTGAACTTGTTGCTTCTTTTCTTTTCTGTCAATCATTGACGCCATTGCCGCCCCCATGGAGTTTACTAGTACTAGCTGTCAACCTGCCCCATTATTCAGCGAGCTGCAAAAAGCATTCTTCAGTCTACCTTCACCCGACAGTACTTCATTATATTTTTTGGAAGACGTCTAGTCGTCTAATTTTACTCTCTTAAATTTAGAAAAATTTTAGGCGACTTAAAAATAGCAAAACTGTTTTTTTAATAGGACTTGTTTAGTCGAGCAATCGAGCAACTGTTTTCTGTAAGGTAAGCTAATGGAAGAAGACTTGACTCGGATTTTCCTTTACGAGCTCTTAGAACAGAAGGAAGTCTTGACTTGGTTGGCCAAGCATATAATCGCCTTGCCAGGAGAAGCACATAACGAACAAGTTTAATTAGCTCAAGAAATATATTTCTTTTGCGATCGATGGAGTCGCTGAGCAGCGTGGCCACGATCGTGAGGATCGCGCAGGACATCGCGGGTGCGGTGGTGACGGTGAGCCGGAACAAGAGACGGTGCCGGAAGCTCGCCAAGCGCGTGCATGGCATCGGCGACCTCTGCGGAGCTGCACGGCTCGGGGCGGGGGTCGGGACAACGGACGCGGCGACGAGGCGGCTGCTGGACAGGCTGGAGGACGCGCTCCGCCGCGCGCTGGAGCTCGTCCGGTCGTGTGGGGACAGCAGCTGCCCGCGCAACCTCCTCGCCGGCGGGCGCCAGGCCGAGCGATTCGACGAGGTGGACGGCGAGATCGACCGCTGCCTCCTCGACCTCGCCAGCGTCGCCAACCGCATCCTCATCGCGCGCCTCGAGAAGCTGCTGCTCCACCAGAACGCCGTTCGCTATCGTGACCCGGCCAGCACGGAGACGTTGACGCTCAGGATTGGGATGCCATGCGATGACAGCGCCCAACACATCAAACGCTGCATCCACATGATGCAAGGTAGGTGGTGAGATTAATTATGTGAAAAAAATAGTAACAAACTAATATTAACACAATGATCTCTCAAGGAAAAAAAAGATCAATGACACATGTTTGTACGTGTACTGGTGATTAATTATCCAGGAGTGACGGACGTGGCAGCTGCTGCCTCCACGAAGGAGCAGTTCAGAGTGACCATCAGGTCCGGCGCCGTCGACATCCCTTCCTTTCTGGAACAGGTCAAGGAAAAGCTCAATCGCAACGTGGAGCTCATCACGCCGGCGGCCAGCGGCGCGGTCAGATGGGACGACGTCAAGGGCGAGAAGGCCAACAGGGCGTTCCTGAGGATAATGGGGACAAGCAGAAGCACTGCAGGTATGCTAGTGGCGGCGACGAGATCGACAAGGAAAAGGCAGCTGCGATAGCCGCGGCGGCCAACAACACGGGCTTGAACCATGCGCCGACGCCGTACGCCTACTTGCCGTTCGCGGTGGCGCTGGTGCCCATCGCCAGCGACGCGAGCATGTGCCAGGCGCCGTCACTGCCGTACAGCTTCTTGCCTTACCCACAAGGCCCTCCCGGCAACGCCCAACCCTACCGGCACCGTGGGCCCACCCCAAGAAATACGGCGGCGGCGGCGGCGACAGGAAGGACACCGGCGTGAAGGACGATGGCGACAAGCATGACGACACCAAGACTGAAAAGTTGGTGCTCCTGCCGAGAGCGGTTCTGACAAGAAGAAGGAACCGGTGCCCACCGGCAGCGGTGAGAGAAAGGACAAAGACAAGACGGCCGCGGGCGCGGGAGCCGGTAACGTCACGATCGGCGTGCCGGTGCGCACGGTCAATGCAGGCATGCACGAGCTGGTGCCGCCACCGTCGTACGGCCACTGGCCATATGCTCAGGGCTTTGTCATCGACGGCTACTACCACGATGGCGCCGGTGCCCAATCAGGCGCCGCCGCCTCCTACTACCACCACCACTGCCGTACCCGGAGGTCCCGGACCCAGACATGTTCAGCGACGAGAACCCCAACGCATGCACCGTCATCTGAGCTCGCAAGGCGCATCGGACACAGGCCAATCCTAGTTTCATTGTTGCATCAGAAAATAGGAATACGGTTGGTTTTTGAACGGTTCAATTGAATGCTCCAATCTCTACTACTTAAAAGAAAAAATTTATCGTCGTCCGCCCTTCCATCATCGTCAGGTTCCGTCCGATCGACGATCTTGATCAAGATAATCGACAGCAGCGGATCAACTCGATCGCTCACCCAGCGCCGATGTCTCTCCTCCTCTCACAACTGCTCTTCCTCCCCACAATCTCCTGCCATTCCGCGATGATCTCCCGCCATTCCTCCCTTTTCCCTTCTCCACCGAACGCAAGAGCAGGCGAGGCGCAAAGCCTCGCTTCGCCATCGCACCGCCAACACCGCCTCATCGCGCCACATCTCGGCTTCCGCTATGCGCCAGATCTCCGCCTCGCCACTTCTCCACCACCGCTCGATCCTCCTCACGCCTCGCCTTCCTTCTACTCCTCTCGCGCCGCCGCCACGCCGACCTCTGCTCTGTCGCTTCCACGCCAACCCGCCCCTTCGCCCTTCCTCGCCAACCTCCACCTCGTCGCTTCAAGATCAACCCGCTTCTTCCCGATGTTCTAGCAACCCGCCATCATGCGCGCCTCCGGCGGCACGCCTCGACGACAAGCTCAAGACGCCGACGCCAAGCCCCGCGATCACGATTTCTTCAGCGAGGCATCGAGCGGTGGGGTTTTGGGTGCACTCGAGCCCCGTGAGGTGTTCTTGCTCAAATGCCTTGTCGTGGCCGGCCAGGAGCACGTGCTCGGCGTGGAGCTTGACTGGGCCAGCGGAGGCCATGAGCACCACCGCAACGGGGCCGGTGGTGGGAGCGCGCTGCGGGAGGCACTATACTGCTTGGCTAGTTTGATCGGGAAGTGGAGCTCGGAAGGAATGGTGGAGGACGAGGTGGGGCACAGGGAGATGGAGCTGCTCCGGCGGCTGCTCAAGTTCCTCGGCGACATCAAGGAATTCTATGACTGCATTAGAGGCATCATCGGGTGAGCATTGCTTTTTTGTCTGCATTGCTTGAGTTTGACCGCCGCCTGGCCGCCGCCACAACCACCCTGGAGCTGCTGCCCGCCAAGGGCGCCAAGCGCGTGTTCTCCGATGAGGTCGCGCCGCCGCCGCCTGGAAGGGCAAGGAGGAGGCCGACGAGGAGGAGGGCAAGAAGGTCTCCGCGCCACCGCAGCCGACTACAAAGTAGGTGCCTGGCTCCTACTAATTCTGCGGATTTTTTGGTGTTCTGCCGAGTTCTTGTGAGATGCGGCTGGGTGGCTGGTTGGTTGGTTGGAGCATGAGTGGGTGGAGGGATTGATTTGCAATTTGAGGAATTTTTTAATGTGTTAGTAAATCCTAATGGTTAGCTTTCGAAAGAGGGTCTAATTTGCAATCTATGCCATGTATTTGAGGAAGTTCTTTCTATGGATTCAGTAAAAAGAACGCTTTTTTGGGAATTCGTGGCAAAAGACTCATTTTCGTGTTCTTATGTTGATGTTTGTGCGCAGCGTTTTGAATTTAGCTTGACCTCTTGGGTGAGGAGTTTGAAGGAGTAAAAGTTCTAGCTTTGCGTTGTTCCTTTACTAATTTGCTCAAAAGTACACTTAATTTTACTTCATTTTGTCTAAGGTTATATAAGTGTGATTTTTTTCCTTTGAAGTTTCATTAGGAAACTCATGAGTGCCTAATATTTCAAAGTTTCGATGTGGCTCAATTGAAATGGTAAAATTTCGCCTTCATTTTTTACTTCAAGGTAGGGTTCTAGTAACAAAAAAAAAAATACCGGGGTTCGATATAAGTTTATTTAACCGTTATCGGGTTTTTTCGCCAATTTCGCCAAATTTTCAAACAAAATTTAAATTTAAAAAATCGCCAAAAATCTTTGAAAAAATCGGCAAGATTTTAGTCGAAAATCGCAATGCAGATTCTCGCAAAGAAAATTGAAATTCTCGTGTCTCTAGATCGAGAATGCATTCGACATTAAAGATTACGATTTTTCCCATAGCCGCATTTCTTGTAGTGTGCTTCGAATCGAGTACACCAGCTTGTAATGAGCAAGGAAAATAACCATAAAGTTCATGACAACAATAATAAATAAATAAATTCCTTTGTCTCCGTGACATTACTTGCAACCATGAGAGTGTTCTTATAGAGGTATTTTACCCTCGTCTTCACAAGGTTCATGAATTTGCTCATCTCTCTTGGCTCGCCGCTCAAATGAGCTTCCATTTCATGCAAAGCACCCATCATCAATGGCATAAATCCGACATTGTGGCCTTTTTTGTGTATCGGCAAACCGCAATACACGGTAGAGTGGTTGCACTATATCTAGCACCCACTTGACATTCACCCACCATGCAATCGCTTGTCAAGCAGAATCAGATACTCATAGTGAGGATCATCGCCCATGCATTATTCCTCCAAGCCTCGTGACACCATCCACCGCCGAATTTATCTTTTCTATCCCGTAAACTCAAGAAGAAGATAAACATTGTTCCAAACCTTGTCACATTGGGTCTAATGAGCTCTCCACCAATGTTCTTCTTCATCTCAGCATGCAGCCTGCCATGGTTGTAGAAGAACCTACAGATTCGCTTGGCACTATGAATGACATTCTCAACCTTTGGCTTATTACCTATGTCCTTCAAAGATTAGATTGACAAAGGTGAGCAAGACATGGTTGCCAAATAATGTGGGGGTATTGCAAGACAAGTTGAGCGCAAGCAGCTTTCTTGAAATTAGATCCATTGTCTGTGACTATTTGAACAACCAACTTGGGACCAATCTCATCAACAACCACCTGTTTGATCCAGTCATACAAGTATTCCAAATTCTGCATATGGCCAGTTACATTAACAGACTTATGGAAGAACATGCGCTCATTGCAATAAATCATAAAGTTAATTATGCTCATCGATGTAGTCCCACCATGAGTCACACATGACGGTAAGAATACCGATACAAGCCAATCTTCCTTGAATTTCGCCATATACCCTTCCATTTCGCAGTTGGCTTGCAAGTACGGTCCATCGATATCTATGTCTCTAGGAATCGCACCCTTTGCCAAAGATTCCGAGTTAGCTTTATTGCTCCTTTAAAGTATGGGCAAATTTCACACTGTGGATGTCGCTCAGATGAAACCACTTCGCCCAAGCTTCTCCAATTCTCGTTTTATTCTTCTTGCCGAACAATATGTCCACCGAGTTTGCCGAGGAGATTTGTTGCGTGCTATATCGTAATCAAAGGCTCTACCAAACAGACCTTGCATTGCTAAACAAGGTATGAATCCTACTAGTACTACCACTAGTACCAAAGATTGCTACCAACAGACTCACGCGCCCTCCACCGCCACTCCCACATCCATGCTCATATGTCCCACCACTACGCTCCACCCTCTCCCGAAAATGAAGGTCCTCAATGACGCATTGATAGCCATCTGTTTTGTAAGTTTTCATCATTTGGGCACATCAATTGTGCATTCATCTCTTCATAAATCTCTTTCGATTCTAAGCTTCGTGTGTGTGCTTGTCTCCTCCTTTGCTTCCCTACCAGATCAAACGCCCTCATCGCATCATGAACCTCCGGTGCCACTTGCCGCAACTTTTACATTGCCTATTATACCCGCTAGATGCCGCCTAAGCCGAAGTTGCACCTCCTCCGTGAAAGTCGTTAAACAATATTTGCACTTGAATCCAACCCCTATTTGATCCCCATGGCTCCAAACATAATCAATGCCCTCTACAATTCCAAAACAATGGAGGATGTATGATGATCATGTAATAATGAAGCGAGAAGAAACAACACTATCATTGATGATCATTGATCATGTGTTTAGTATACTAAACCTATCAATGATCAATGATGATTTGGACATTCCATATGTTTTCATCTTTTGTAGTGTTGTTTCTTCCGATATAATTGATGAACACAAGATCATAAGAAACTATACATCCAAACTAGATGCTTTATGCCTCATTATATGCTTGGATGAACACAAGCGTATCAGTAGCTCAAATTCTGCCTCATTGAACAACCAAAATTCTACATCCCAATCTTTCAAATAATTTATGCAAAGAAGTGATATAACACATACATCTATATGCTTTCTGTCTCATTGAACAACCAAAATTCTACATCCCAAGCTATCAATCAATACCTTTAGGCCTAAGTATCCACTGAACTCAACATTGACTTCAAGAATTACAGAGAATTTGAGCTATTGAGCAAAGCAATTACCTGTCGCAGATATTTCTACCAAGGCCCACCATCGGTGCTTGCCTCGCTCAAGCGGCCTCGCGGCGCTATTGTGAGGCAAGCCTCCATGTGCCGCCCCACCGCTGGTATCCGCCGATGCGCGACCCGCCTCCATGCGCCGCTGAGGAGGTGTGGAGCCGAGCTCGAGCTCGAGCTTGGCCGTGAGGATTGATTCAACTTGACAACGGCCGTGCCCACCATCGGAGCCCGCCGCTTCGGCCGCGCCACCATCGGTGCGCCGCCGCTTCTCGGTCGGCCTCAGCACTGTTAGAGGCCGAGCCTCCATACGCTGTATGCCGCCGATATCCGCCGCCGATGTCCATCGCCTCCATGCGCCGCTGAGGACGTGCGGAATCGAGCTCGAGCTTCGGATGAGAGGAGGGAGTTCTTCTTCTTCACCGCAGCCGCTTCGGTGCCCCTCGTGCGCTTTTGACTTGGAGCAAAGAAGAATCGCCGCAAAGCGCCTGAAGGGCCGCCACCGCTAGGGCGATTTAAGGAGCAAGAAAGGAAGCGATCGACCGGGCTGGTTTGAAATGGGCCAAACATTTGGGCTTTATTCAGAATTCCAACCGGTGCCGATATAACCGTAAAACTAGTTTTTGGCCAAAATCGGCGAAAATTAAAACCCTACTTCAAGGTTTACTCAAATCCGAAAGTTTCGCTTTGAGCTTTCTTGGTGCATAATTCTTTTGTTTAATCTTGAACTTGGTTGCTTTTACCTCACATTAATATCAAAACCAAATGTCGGGTCGCTCTATCACCCATTTCTGCCTTGCAATCAATTACCGATGCGTGAATCGTGATGATGTTCTTGTGCAGGCTCTGTGGTGGGATGGCCACTAACCGCAGCCTACCGCAAGAACACTATGGCAACCAACCGCTTGAAAAGCAAAGAAAGAGGATGCCGATGCCAAGTGGGGTAGGGGTTTCAGATGTCAAGGTCAAGATGGATGGTGCCCGTGATCCGAGGAAGGTCGACCTCAAGACTTACAAGAATTACAAGGACATGTCTTTGGCGCTTGAGAAAATGTTCATTGGCTTCAAAGACGTGAGGTTTCTGTTCTTACAAACGCTGCTATTCTAAGTTGCAATTAAATTTGACCTAGAGTAGTAGAAATGCATCTTTACACATATTTAGTCACCTTTCACAAAGGGTGAGATTGCCTATTGTAGTGACTTTCATTTTGTGATTGTTCCTTCCTAAATTTGACCTTGCTATTATCTCGCCGCTTTGTTTTGCACGATGCCTGCTTTTAAGCATATAGTATTTTCGTGGAGTAAAATAAAACGTTGCTTCTAATTTTGGAGCGCTTGTGCTTACTATTGATCAAGGAGCTACTAATCTATCTATCTATATCTATACTAATTGCGTGCTCTCCTAGAAGCCTCCATATTAATCCTAGGAGGTAAAAAGGCTAGAAATTCCCACATTAATCGGAGAAAAAGAAAAAGGCTAGAAATTCCCACGTTAATCAGAGAAAAAGGAAAAATCCTAACCATCCATAAGAGTTTCTATTAGGCCTGTGTTGCTAATCTTGGCATGACGTAATCCAACAGGAGTTAGTTACCTATTCGTTACATCACGTAATGTAATAGGATCGACAATTTTGTTGGTTGTAGAAGCCAGAGTCAAGAACCTAAACCAAATCTAAGCTTACAAAAACATACAACGGTGGAGGAACTCAACTCCAAACCAAACTAACAAAAGCAATAAAATTTGAAGTTCACTTTTGCCCTCGACTTATGCTCCGGTCCGAATAACACCTCAACTATCTAACACGATTGACAACATGTAATTGGTATCACCAGATCCACCATGAAATATACTTTCATAATATATAATTATTTTGATTGGAAACAACATATTTTCATAGAAATAGAACTCGGGTTGCATGCATGGAGCATATTGGTCCCAGATTAAAACCTAAATATGACTCCATGGACAACAGATTAGATACAAATTACAATTAGGACTTTGTGAACAAAGAAAGAATCTCAAACAATTAGCATCCACATAGAAAAATTGTGAAGTCGTGCATAGATACACGGATATTGAAATCTTGGATCTAAATTTTATATCAAAATATCTATTATTGCATAATTACAAAAATAAATCTAATTTTCAAATTCATAACTATGGGATTTTAATTATTAAAATTATAGATTGCATGTAGTATCGTATTTGAAGCCCACCATGCCGTGATCAACTCAAAGAAGGTGATAGTCCTATGGTTAGAATTCTAAATTTTCTTAATATATTATATTACTATTTTCTTGCAAACAATTTTCACAATTAATTTCTAATTACAAATTGATATACTTGGGTATAACAATTGTTTCGAATTCACATTTGTGAATTTGTATATATTCGTATAACATGATTTTTTTAATTATGAATTCCTAAATATTTTTTTTCAATATATAAGTATTAGTTTTACATATTCAATGGAATTACATATGCCTAGACAATAAAATTTTAATTTCAATTTATATATGTTATAATATCACAATTTGTGTACTCCATATATATGTAGATCCATACACTAATAGTATCTGTAATTAGGATGCACGTAAATAACAATATTGGTTCTATATTGGGGCCATGAGGCAATAAATTAGAAATCTATACATATACTAATTGGAGGCTCTCCTAGAATTCCCCATATTAATCCTAAGAGGTAAAAAAGGGTAGAAATTCTACATTAATCAAGAAAAGAAAAAAGCTAAAAATTCCCACATTAATCATACATATACTAATTGAGGCTCTCCTAGAATTCCCCATATTAATCCTAGGAGGTAAAAAAGGTAGAAATTCCCACATTAATCGAAGAAAAAGAAAAAGGCTAAAATTCCCACATTAATCAGAGAAATCTAACCATACAATTCAAGCTTGATGGTGCAACCTACGGCTTGATTTTTTTATTCTAAATTTACATGGACTCGATTCAAGCTTTCATAAGATCAACAGACTCGGAAAAAGCCCGCATGGGTGTGTGTGTGCGCCGGTGGAGTACGCTTCAATGATTTCCGTGATCGCTTGAAACAACAACTCCTCAACCTTATCTCGCTGAAATATCATGCCCCTCGAGTAATGGTATTGGTATTCGCTCGAGAGTCCTCCACCCAAGACACTTCGCCAATTTGCCAAGTTTGTTGCATAGACTCGCTTGCGTGTCACGAGTGCACTCATGCAACAAGTTGTATCGCCTAATGGTGCCCGCCACATTCTCAGAGCTACTCGGTGCCTCGAAAGCAAAGCACGGATCCAGAGACACGATAACATGACGGAGCAGTGCCATCTTCTAATTCACAAAATGCATGGTGAAGCTAAAATCGTGGCCTAGCGCCCAAGAACACATATGTCCATGTCGACCCCTGAGCCCTAAGTAGCCATGTCATATCCAGAGGAAGGTGGCACCAAAGAAGATGTAAGTGATAACGACATCTACTCTCCTATGGCCGTTTTATCAGAGAACAAAAATAGCAAGAATGCCGCGATTTAAGTACAAAATCATGACTGTATTAACCTTTATATTGTTAAACTAATTATTGGTAAATTTATTTTATAAAGTTTGACTCACGAAATGTGTGGGCGCCTTATAAAAAACAAACGGAGGGAGTAAAACTTCTAAGACATAGAGAAACACCGTTTAAAATATGTAGCCTATGCGGATGCACGGGTTGATGACTAGTACTGAATAATAGACTGTTTTAATGTTTATGCTTAATTGCTTATGTTAGTTCTCATGCAAGAGATTCCAAAATTTTCAGCTCTCATCCTTTTGAATGTGGGGATACCACTTTTGTCATTCCTCAACCTTTGATTAGTAGTAGTGCCTCATCCCCATGGCTTCCTACATCATTTGATCTTTACGGTTAGATTTCTATTTTAAGTAGGCTATTGAAGGGCAAAGCCTATTCCCAGTTAACTTATGGCAAATCTCCGCAAGAGCTTTTTCGTGACTAATTAAGGATCTAAGTTGCACAAAGGTAGATTTGCTTGGATCTAAAATGGAGGACCGCCTACGCTTTTTTTATGTCCCATTCAAGATATATTAGATAACATAAAATAATTATGAAAATAAGATTGTGCCTAGAAGTTTTAGTGTGAGAACGTTTTTTCTGCTCGCTTATTTGGCCACACGTAGTAGTGTGTCTAATGTCATACTAGGGAAGGATGGTGTGTCTGCGAATAGAAAGGATGGCGAATATGCACTACTACAAAAGAGGTTATAGTAGACGCCTTATCACGCATTTTCCTTTGGAACCATCTGTGTTGAGTCTATCCGAGTCGGCATTGGCGCCGCCGAGTTTTATCCTGACGGTTCTTATTTAGAACCGCTCTGCGTGATAGGCATCTATCACGCATTTATTCATTAATCGAACCGTCGTGAATTATCATAGACGGTTCTATTCACAAACCGCTCGTGATAATCCACCAATCACGACGGGTCTCCTTTAGAACCGCTTGTGTATTATCATACGCACGGTTCTCAATGAGAACCGCTCGGATTGGCCGGATTATCACGCATAGATTGTTATTGAGAACCGCTTGTGATAGTACACTGACGGTTATGAATGAGAACCGCTTAGATATTTGTTATCACTGACGGTTCTAATTAAGAACCGCTCTGTGATACCGCCATCATATAAATTGCGCCGACACATCCTCTCGCCAAGACTACCATCGCTTTGCCGCGATCGCCGCCTGGAGGCCTGTGTCCATCGCCGACTGCTGCCGCTCTCATCGCTCGCTCTACCGCCTGGAGCAACCCTACCTCGCCGCAACCCTATTGTCGGCTCCACTTAGATCTCGCCGCCTCTCCCATGCACCACTTCCCGCCCTAGCTCCTCCAACCTAACAGTGTTAAGACTATTCCCTCATTCTTGTATTTGTATGTGATACAAAAGGCAACATAACAGTGTTCTTATTTGTTTTCTACCGTACTCAACCATACATCGATGATCTTTCATAGATGTAAATTGTTCATTTATAGAATTGCCGCACGGAGTGTTTTTTCTATCATGTTAAACTAATGTGTTTGTAGATATATGTATCACTATCTTTTGATTGGTTGATGAAAATATTTATATAAGGTTTGTGATTCTGTTGCAACGCACGGGCACCCTACTAGTATCTTTAGAAAAAGCAAAGCAAACACGACGATTTCATCCTTGGGAAAAGAGAGAGGAGGAGCGAGAAGGAAAGCATACACGGAGACAAGAAGCAAGGAATCATCATGTAGCCATTTAAACCTCTGTTCTGCACATCAAATTGTTATGAAATATACACGAGATGGCCTACATTTTTCCATGGTATCATCCGAGATGTAGGACTTCCAAAAGACATCATATGATGCACTTTGATCAACACTTTGACTATGATTTTGTATCATCATATATTAGCCAAAATAATAAAAATGATATATTACGAAAGTATTTTGTAAGAAAACCTTAATGATATTATTTTCACGTAGGCAATTTATATATTTTAACATATATTAATGGTCAATATTTTATAACCTTGACTTATATCGCGAGATGGAGGGAGTATTTGCAAACAAGGGAATGCAGAATTAAATTTATTATTGGAAGTATTTCAAGAAAATTACCCCACTTTAATGTCAGATGGGTATTACATTGGAGATGTCCTAAGGACATGTACAATGGTATAGACAACTATCGCCTATAGTATCTCTCTATGTTATCTATAGACAACGCTTCAACAATGGGTAACGATCTATATATAACCCTTTATGTTTGCTATAAATTAATCGCTAATCAATTTAAGTATGTTTGGTAAATAGGAAGCCCATTGTGCCGCCGACAGAGAGGGAAGGGAGGAGAAGGTGAGGATTGTCGAGAGATATTAGGTATTTTCTTCGTGAGCTTTGAGGGTAACGATCTATAACCCTTTATGTTTGCTATAAATTAATCGCTAATCAATTTGACACTAATTTGTTACATCCGTAGTGTAGATGGATCGAAACTGGATGTACGGTGTGAATTGTGTGAGTCAAGAGTACATTAATGGTGTGTTTGCTTTTAGAAGAGCCGCTAAGGTGATATGTTGAAGAAGGGATAAATTTTATGTAATTGTCTATGCATTGATTATGTAAAATCAAGATATTTAACAACGCGCAAATCAAGCGCACTTGATTCAAGGATTTCAAAAAGGGTATACATGTTGGACCACCACGGTAAAGAGCAGATTATACCGGTTAATAATGACGACATCACCGAGGAAGTCAACGATTTGCGGATGTGGATGTGCTTTTGATGAGGATAGGTGGCACGATGACAACTGATCGGATGCTACGCTATGCAGAAGAGAACTACAGTGAGAGAGAGTTTTGTAAATTCGAGGGCTTAAGGGAGGACTCGGTGAGACCTTTGCTCCCTAGCTACAAACCGGAATACACAAGGTTGTCAACCGTGCTTGAACTGCTGAAATTGAAGGCAAGCAATGGTTGGTCCGATAAGAGTTTCACGGCGTTGTTAGGTCTCCTAGCGGACATCCTTCCGGAGGGAAACGTGTTGCCCAGCACCACCTATCAAGCAAAGAAGGTTATTTGTCCATTGGGAATGGAAGTAGAAAGAATACATGCATGTCCGAACGATTGTATCCTCTATCGTAAAGAGTATGCGACATGCATGTATGTCCCATGTGAAAAGCATCCCGATACAAGCGCCGAATATCGCTAAGGTGAAGCAAGGACCTCTCGCTAAGATGTTGTGGTATCTCGCCCGTGATCCCACGCTTGAAGCGCTTATTTGTGAACCCAAAGGAGGCAAGATTGCGTGTTGACACTCAGAGGAGCATAAGAGAGATGGAAAGCTTAGACACCTCGCCGATTCTCGCTTAGTGGAGAAACTTCGATCGAGACTTCAAGAGTTCGGTCTTGAACCGAGGAACATAAGGTTAGGGTTGAGTACAGATGGAATGAATCCTTTCGGTAACATGAGCAGCCGACATAGCACCTGGCCCGTGAATCTATGTATGTACAACCTTTCGCCATGTTGTTCTGCACCATCAATGATTTTTCTGCCCTTGGTAACCTGTTGGGCTTCAGTACAAAAGGAGCCAAAGCCTGTCCGCACTACTTAGATACTACGGAGAGTGTATGACTGAACAACTCGCGTAAAACTGTGTATATGCGTCACCGTAGGTTCCTTCCCAGGAGTCACCCATACCGCAAGATGAAGAAATAATTCGACAAAAATAAGGAGAACGGTTCAGCTCCAAGGGCTTTTAGAGGGAAAGAGGTCTATGATATGGTTAAGGATATCGATGTTGTGCTTGGGAAGGGACGTTAATTAAGAACCCGTGAGAAGAACATCTGGAAGAAGCGGTCAATTTTTTGGGACTTGCCTTATTGGGAGCACTTAGAAGTTCGCCACTGCATCGATATCATGCATGTAGAGAAGAATGTATGTGATAGCTTGATTGGTCTCTTGCTGAACATTAGTAGCAAAACAAAGGATGGTGTTAACGCACGGCGTGACTTGGTTGATATGAACATAAGGACCGAGCTAGCACCGAAAGAGACCGATACAGATTTAACGTATTTTCCCAAATTTCGCTACACTCTGGCCCAAGGCCGAGAGAAATGAATCGTGCTGAGCTTGCATGGTGTGAAAGTCCCGTCCCGTTACTCCGCTAATATTAAGAAACTTATTTCTATGCAAGATTTGAAATTAATTGGTATGAAGTCTCATGATTGTCATGTGTCGATGACACAAATGCTTCTGTTGTAATTAGAAGTATCTTGCCGAACATGATCCGAGTGGCAATCTTGAGATCTGTGTTATTTCTTTAACTCAATTGCTTAGAAGATCATTGATCCCCAAGGACTAGATGCTTTGTAGGCCGAGGTGGTGACAACTCTATGTCATCTTGAGATGTATTTCCTCCGTCATTTTTCGATATCATGGTCCATCTCATTGTTCACCTTGTGAAAGAGATAAAGATATCTTGACCTGTGTTCTTCGCCATATGTACCCGCTCGAGAGGTACATGGGAATTCTCAAGTCCTACGTGACGGAATCGATCTCGATCGGAGGGCAACATCGTCGAAGGTTGTGCAACCGAAGAGGTCATTGAGTTCTGCGTCGACTACATGGCTCGTGGAACCGATAGGTGTGCCTCTATCTCGCCATGAGGGGAGACTAGATGGTATCGAGACCATCGAACGAAATCAATCACTCCCGATCTAGATAGTACGCTCAAGCCCATTTCACGGTCTTGCAACACATGACCCAAGTGTCTCCGTGACATCAACAAGCACAAAGATATGGTACACCAATGTAATCTACGCACCCGGTCGGAGGTTTGGATCACGAGAGCACAACCGCTCGGTTCAACGAATGGTTAAAGGTGCGAATCATCGGGAGGTCATCAAGTGATGATACGCCGCTATGGTTGGCACAAGGGCCACAATTTACAATTGTCGCATGGCAAGGATACGACATAAATGGGTACACATTTTATACGGCAACAGATAGGAAGAGCACACCCGTAACAGCGGTGTCCGTGATAGATGCATTCAAGACCGATGGGCTGAGGAGCTCCTACTATGGGCAATAGAGGAGATATGGGAGCTCGACTACGTGCTTTTCAAGATCCCCCTATTTTGGTGCCGTTGGGTCCATCTCCCACAGGTGAAGGTCGACAAGTACGGCGTCACTACCGTAGACCTTGAACGTGTCGGATGTAACCAACCCCGCAAATAAGAAACGCCACGTAGTTCTTCATGGAAAAAGGAGGATTGTCGGAGTTGAGAACGTAGTGGACGAGGAAGAATACAATTAATTTGACGAGTTGCCTCCTTTCGGAAACGACATTAGGCTCAAGGAAGAACCCAGTGAGGAAGTTAGCTATATGCGCGTCGATCATCATGAAGGCCTATATTTTAATTAAGAATTTACTCCAATGTAATTAATTTATTCCATAACATCATGTGTTATGGACTTGTAATCTCTCATATATTTTGATGTCAACGTGAAATTGTCATGTGTTGATGTGTTATGGACTTGTCATCTTTGATATTGATAGCCAGTCATAAAGGATCTTTCTCACCTATACATTTGTAATAATACATTTCAAAGTTTAGCGGCAAGATTAAACGTGAATAACAAGAGGAGACCATCCAACCGACCAGATAATATTATGCGCTTGTAATAAGGCATTTACAAAAAGATTTAAAAAGTAGAAAACTATAAATAAAGAAAGTTTTTCTAGCAAAGACGGTTCAACGACAAATGAGAGAGGTGCTCATATAGTGCGGCCTGTAGGCCATCAATGCGGCGACAAGGAAATGTAAGAGGCAGCCATTTCGCTTTTTGTGGAGAAAGGGATCAAGGAGGTTGTGTGAAATACATTGTAGAAGGGATATCTATTTATAGAACAAGTACTAAAGCTGGAGCGGAGACGAAGAGATATTTGGCGAAGTAGAGCGATGTTGGAAAATGAAGAGACGAAGAGACACACGCGGAAAATGAAGAGACTTGTTCATTTTTGACTGTGTTATCACGAGATAGTTCCATAATAGAACCGTCGTGATAAGGTATCATAGACGGTTCTATTTAGAGACCGTCAGGATACTTCTATATCACGACGGTTTTTAATAGAACTGCTCAGGATATATCACGACGGTTTCATACTAGAACTGTCGTGATATATCACAAACGGTTTTGTACTAGAGCCGCTCGTGATATGGAACGATCACGATGGTTCTATTAGAAAACCGTCAGTGATATCTATCACGACGGTTCTTTAATAGAACCGCTCGTGATAGCCTTTTATAAGGAGGAACCGCTAGGGTTTTGCTCTTACTCGCCACTTCCTCTCCCGCACCACTTAGGCTCTCGCGCGCTGCTCACCTCCTCTAGGGTTTAGGGCTCTCCTGCTCACCGCCGATAACGACCTCAAGACCGCCGCCCCGACCTTGGCGCCCCGACTTGGGCGCCGACCTCGGCGCCACCGCCCGACCTCGGTGCCTCGACACCGCCGCCGACCTCGACACCGCTGCCTCGACATCGACGACGCCAGACTGCCCTCCTCCTCAGACCGACCTCCTCCTGCGTGTCCTCCTCCCGTGTCGGCCTCCTCTCAGACCGCCTTCTCCCCGCCGCCGTCCTCCTCCCCGCCCATGTCGACCTCCTCCCTGCACATCTCCTCCTCCCAGCCGGCCTCCTCCCTGTGTGACGACCCACCCCGTGATATACAAAGAAAGGTCCGGAGAACCATTTTTTTAGTAGCGGTACTACCAAGATAGAGCACCGCCTCCTCCTTGCACCGTGAGTTCTTGTGTGGCATCCTCTCTGTGAGTATTGCTCCTCGTGGTAGTTCGGTTGATCTTTGCATATATATATTTGCAAGGCTAGTTGATACCTTGATCCGTATTAGTTCTCGATTTCAATCTAGTATCAAGATATTGCAAATTGATCGATGGGCTTTGTTGACATGCTCGTGATGAACTCGCCTTATAATCGAGATTGAATGTGATAGTTAGTTCATACTTGAGCTCTATTGTATTACTTGCTATCGTCAATATGATATATCGTTAATTGGTTACTTTCGGCTGAAAGCTACTTATTCTCGATTCTTCCGGTTCATTTGATCTCTAGCATTTGAAGTGGATATCTTTGTTATGTCACCTAATCGGCTTTATCACCGAACTCGTGTCTTCATGTTCGATTCTATTGAGAGTATTCAGCTTTTTGTTGGTAATCTAATGACCAGCTTTGTGATTCTTCTAGTAGTCTGCTTGATCGAAGTTTAATCTGTTGCTAATGATTGAGGTCATTTAAATTCTTTAGGAATTATGCTTTAATGCTAATTAATTTTTTTGGGATTAATTCTAATATTTTACTAAAACTGCATTTTTTACAACAATCCAAAAAGAAAGTTTTACTTGATTCTATTTTGTTTCTATGTCTTCATTAAAGGCTAGTCCATTTTATTGCATATGTAACTTATATAGATAGCAAGTGTTTAGATGGCAGAGGCACTGTTTTCGCCGCCGCCATCGACGCCAGAGATGGAAAAGGCGCCGACGAGGCCGCCCACCGATAATCAAGAGATGGAAGAGGCACCGACAAAGGCCGCCACCGTTGATGATAATGACACGGAAGTGAGATGGCAGAGGACAATCGAAAATGCTGCGGCCGATCGGTCATCACGGAGGTCAATGACTTTGGGGTCCTTTGAGTCCCAATAGATCGTGGCGAGATTCGGACCATCTGCAGGATACTTGGAATGGAACGGGTCCCCATCACCACACCAAGGTGGAAGGACCGACAAAACAAGCAAAGGCGCTACTGGATAGAACTTTCGTGAGAAGTTCATTATTCCGTATGCATATGGCACGCGGCGACGGACGGACGGCGATGCTCACGATGGATAAATCGTGGAGGACCTTCAAGAGCATTCTTGTCACGGCACGTGAACACGGTCGACGCCTTCGCGAAGTATGGATTCTTGACGCTGAAGCATGGGACGCCTTTGTGGCTATGAAGACGACAACCAAATTTAAGGAGAAAAGTGCGGTGCACAAAGCTCTCGGACATGAAACACTCACCGCCACAGATTCGCAAGACCGGGTACACAGTAAATACGAGGAATGGGCGGCGGAGGAGAACCCGCTTGTCGATGTTACTGAGACCTGCTCCCTAAGTGGTTAAAAGCGAGGGCAAAAGTCTTGTCTTCGACAAGATCTCTTTCACAAACCCAAAGAGACTGTGAAGTGTCCCAACGTGTGGTAAATATGTCGAACTACCTAGTTGTTAATAAGTCCATAACTTCATAGTGTCTATAATAACATGATGACCTCTTGCAACAGAACTTGATCGCCCAAGCTTCCCAAGGCTCCTTCATTGCGCATAGGAGAAGGATATACTATCTACGGCCCTAGGAAACAAGGAGCACCCGGTCGCACGTGAGGCCTTGGGGTTAACGTGCCTTGGAGTCATGGATTCATGACGACTCATCGACGATAGGAGTAGGAAGAGATCCAAGGTCGAGCACGACGAACGGTTGGTACAGATGCTTACTGAAAAATTTGAAGAAAAGATAACAGCATTGCAAGATCAAATGAATCAACTCCTGAGCCAGCCGCAAGCCGCCTCTGTTAATTTGGGAGCCACCCTACTCGACATCGAGTAGCGTCGCGCTCGCACATAATTCAACATGACGACGTCCAATTACCGATAGACGACATCAAGGTAATGTACATCTAGGGAATGCACCAAAGATAGACCTATAGGACACCTTAGCTAATTGCGTATCGTTTTGTAGGAGCCGACGCGCTGCAAGCTCCAAGTGAGGATAGTCGGGTCCATTTCTGTTGAGGCTGCGCAGGGGATGGTGTATCCATACCAGAAGGGCAAGGCAAAGACGGTGTCCGTGTGGTGCAGGTTACACCAGGTGGAGGTGGACATGGTAGAAGAACATTTCATGGCCGTCCTACTGGAGATTCGCCCGAGCGAAGAGATCGTAACACTAGGGATGCCGCCACTCTTTTATCCAAAGGGCCCAAGAAGGATATCGCCTCGACCCAACAAAGGCTTGCGATCCGACATGACCATTCCTCTCCAACGGGACCCTTGATGACTCCACCTCATGTTTCACCTCGAAGGCCACCTCTTCAATTCTCGTGGAGAAGACGCCAAGGAACGAAAAAAAGCGTGCCAGATGTCGGTTCCCGAGTCGTCTCACCGAAGACGCCGCCAATCGCTAAGGCCAAATCAAAATCGACGAACATTAAGGTGCCTCCTAAGTCCGTGAAGTCCGCGATATCCGGAACTACATCATCGGAAAACCGCAGTGCTCCGACGCAAGATAATGCATGCCGATATGCTTGTCGCTTTGCATGCCCGGTACTTGGAGAAGACCCAAAAGAAGGGGTGAGATATCGAATCACCGCCGATATGAGGAGAAGCATTTCTTCAACGGACGAGGTACGTCGTGGGCTTCAACGACTTATATGACCTATTCAACCTCGTTGGCCTCGACGATCGCTTCTACGATGTTGGACATCGTAAGCGCGCATAATCAAGTTCTACATTCATGTAATACCGATAAATATCACAACTCATTGCTTATGTATAGATACATGATGAAAAATGTCCGGGAATGGAAAGAACCGATGGGTTTCCTCGACCCACATGTGGTATCGTTGCAAACCATCCAAGCAGACTCATCCTTCGTCGAGAAATACATAACGAGGGCATTGCTTTATCAGAAGAACATGAAGTACATAGTGGTGCCCTACAACCAGGGGTAAGTGTCACTACTTGCTATACAAATTTCATTTGTACTTTATACACGCACAGCACGAACTTAGGTTTAATGACTATAGCGACATACATGAGTAGGTACCACTAGATCCTTTTAGTTATTATACCCAAGAGGAACCATGTGATATACCTTGATTCCCTAATCCGCAACAAGCATGACTTCAGCGTTCTAAGAGGAATACTCGAGAGGTATGCTCATTTCCTCCATACATAGCTCTATTGTAGTCTTCATTCGTTTGAAATGGCCGAGGATAACCTTTTAGAATCATGTAGGTCGTTCATCGATTATGTTGCCAACAAAGGAATATACGATGGAAAGAGCGCCCAACTAACATACAAAATGGATTTTTCGGTACACGCTACAACACGATAATCCTATATCATACTTCATAATAACGCGTCTCGAACTGACTATACCTATATATGAATTCTATTTTTGCAGTGTCGCCAGCAAAAAGATGATGAGTTATGTGCAATCTACGTTTGCTATCATATGCAACTAATCCTTAGAGCTAGGAAGAAGGATCCCGAGGTTTGTCAATCTCGAAATAATTATTTCCTAATTATAAATTTAAATATATATAGCTTACCACTTGACTCTTGCTAGCGACAAGCCTTGGATTTACAATGTGATGGACTCGTTGCGGAAGAGATCAAGGACATTCGAGGGAAGCTCTACAACTTTATCAAGTCAGAAATCATTAACGACGACGGAGAGTTTTACTCCATCGCCGACCCAGAGCATCACCCCGCCGACACCTCTCAACGTAAACAATTGACTCAATTGTAATCCAATTGTAACTATAGCGACAATACTTGAACAAATGCGATCTTTTGTAATTTATTTTGAGTAATGATCACTTTGAGTTGTCAACAATTGATTATCTGCGATGAATCTATTTTTGTGCATGCTTGTTTTCAGAGGGCATGGCTAGCAATTCCTGAGGCTAGCCAAAAAAACAGCAAAAATGTAGTCAGGAGTATAAACTATCACAGACGGTTTTTTGTTAAAACCGTATGTGAAGGAATAGTATCACAGACGGTTTCCACTAAAACCGTGCGGATACGCTGAATATCACTGACGGTTCTCAACAAAAACCGTCGTGATACGCAAATATCACGACGGTTCTAAAAACCGCTCGTGATATTCACGTATCACGCACGGTTTTTGTTTAGAACCGCTCGTGATATTCGCGTATCACGCACGGTTTTAGTGGAAACCGCTCGTGATATTAGCCTTCATGCACGGTTTTAACAAAAACCGCTCAGGATAGTGCGATCACTGACGGTTTTGAACCGCTCGTGATAACCGTCATATCACGCATCAACAAATATAGACGGTTCGAAACCATCGTGATGACGGTTCCGAACCGTCGTGATGTGGCTTCTGTAGTAGTGATGTGTTGACTTACGAAGACAAAGATGGAGATTGGATCTTTGGTCGGTGATGTTCCATGGGAGTAAGTACATTGATCCGATCTAATTACAATAACAACAAACGGAGAAAGGAGAAGTTTAGAGTATAGCTTGAGGCTCAGAGTGAACTTTTAAAATTGATCAATTGTAAGAGTTGGTCGAGAATTTTGCTTTTGAATATTTTACAGATGTGCTTATATGCTTCAAGATAAAATGATCTTGTATTGTAAAGCGACCATGATTAGAGGATCTCTTAAGATTATACCTCCTCCATTCTATTTTACTTGGCGCTTGAGAAAATGTGCAAATAACCTTTTAAATTGACCACAAATATACATAAATGTATTTAGATTTGTCAAATGAAAATGATGCTATTAGATTTGTCATAAAATATATTTCTATATGATTAACCTTTTAAGAATTTGCTAACATATAATTAGAAAAAGCAATGGTTAAAGACATGTATTGGAGACCATGTCGATGTCTAAAACAATAAGTCAAAAAGAACGGAGGTAGTGCCAATTTTCCTTAGTAATTGTTTCAATACAGTCACAAACTCATAATCATAGTTACCAAAAACACGGTTCGTCTGAGTCACGCTACCGGATTCAGGTTTGTGACTCACCACTTTTTCTTTCCAATTGCCACTACTAATACAAACTCTGTACCCTAAACCGTTCGGGTGAGTATTGCTTGTGTCCTTGTGGTATTAGTCTATGATTTCATTAAGTGATCTCAGATAAATTTGTGCAAAATTATCATCGAAGGTCTTTTCAGAACCGATAAATTTCGGATGTTAACTATCTATGGTACATGTAATGCAAAGAAATGATTGAGTAGTAAAAGTGGAGATGTTTTTTCTCCTTTTGATAGGGCTAGAGCGAATAACGGTAAAGGTAGGTTAATAAACAAAGGTTGAGAGTAGCCTTGCATGTTTCCAAATTCCAATGGTATATCATTCGGTCTTAACATAACTAGCTCAACATTGAAATAATTTAGTGTTTGCGATATTGTTTATTTAAGATCCGTTGCAACGCACGGGCACGCTACTAGTAATTCACACATGTAGATAACAGTGTGGTTATATGCATGCATCCCAAAATTGTACAATTTTTTTTTTCTTTTTTGGTGTTGTTCACACTTTTGCCTAGTTGGATTTGTGAGTGGTTGCTGTTGATGAGGTGAGGTTAGAGACGCTGAATTCGATCAAGAGGTTAATCCATTTGTTTGTGTTCATTCTTCAAGGACTCTATAACAATGTATCATCCTCTGGAAACGCTAACTAACGTGTTTTGTAGCAATGCTTGCACTAAAATAAAACCTTTCTGTTCGAGAAATTTTACGGTACATTCTACTAGCAGTATATGGTGGTAGTATAAATCAAATTTGATCATTGATTTGTTAAGGACATAATAGATTTTTCTTTGTATTCATAATTTTTCGTGAGGGTATTATGGATTTTTCCGACTAAAGTTGAAAATATTACTCTTGTGACATGTGATTCCCACATGGGCAATTACAGTTCTACTCTTTTGGGGATTCTACTACTCATACTACCAGAGATAGTATAACTAAATTCTAACTAATCTGAATTATTAAATCAAAGAGAATAGATGACCCGTGTTAAATTGAGTGTACCGTAAAGAGCTCTTCTATTAGGATATTTTTGTTTGTTTTGTGCAGGATTTTTGTTTCGCCCAAAACCGGTTTGGATGTCTAGTTGTAAACAGTCTACTGCATAGACCTGTAACATATGTGTTTGTCGCAGGCAGAAGCTTGTTGGTGAATGGGTATCGATGTTTTTCACTCTTCATCATTCTTTAATTTGCCGGAAGAGATTTGGCTCTCAGTTGATTATTATTCCTAACAGCTGTGATGGGCGATTTGATTTCGAGGATCCAATGGCCCGCATTGTTAATACGGGCTTGCTGGTTGGGCCTGATAAAACAAGCCCAATTCCTTGGCCCAAAACAGAAAGTGCTGTTGTTATTCATCACATCACTTGCCACCTTGAACCTTCTATTCTCTGTGGACAGCTCCGATCGGCTTAGTCGAGACAGCTGGCTTGGAGCTTGAAGTTTGAACCACCCTTTCTTCTTGTGTGTAGGTAGGTGTGCCTCCGCCCACTAGATGTGATGCGACCACCCTTAGCTTGCGTCACCTTGACATGTTCAGCACGCTTCGCTTTATAAATTATTTCTTGCAAATTATTGTATTACATCAAATCTGCACAAGTGCACAAAACTTTTAGTTTGGGTATCAAATTAGCATAAAAATTCTAAAAAAAATTCTAGATATAATTTATGGTGTTTTGTTCCACCCTTTAAAATTTGAAGTTCAAACTCAAAGTATGTTAGAAGAAACAAAAAATATAAGTTTACTGTGAATAGTAACATTTGCCTTTTTTTTTTTTCCTTTGCTTTTGATTTATCATATATCAGAAATTTCTCATTTTGTAACTCTCAAAGTGGAATGAGTTTGAACTTGGAATTTCAGATATAAGTAGAGTAGTTTCGAAGCACATCTACATTTTTTTCAGAATATTTTATGCTACTTTGATACCCAAACTAAAAGTTTTTGCATATGTGCACCAAATGGTGCTTGTGCACTAGATATCTTCCCGTCTTGTTCAAGCCTTCAAAGAAACGTTGCCATGGTCACTTCTCAGACTCATGCATGCACACCAGTACAGGTCATGAGCATCCATTGACAAAGAACCTTGACGAAGCCGCTGCAATTTAGTGTGCAAGGTTCTTGAGTAATATGCTGGAACAAATCTCGTCCAGGGTGTTGTGCATGTCCAACACCTCCTCCAGGGTGTTTTGCATGTCCAGATTGTATACTTTCTTTGCACTAGATATTTGATCTAGCCGTCTCTGTTGTATACTTTCTTTGTTAGGACAAATCCCTCTTTGAACTAGATTGCACTCGATATTGAATAAATTCTCTCCCGAATAATATATCTTCTCCATTTGATATTCAGGGTATTACACAATGTCTTATGTACAATACGAATAAGTGCTACTGCTAACCTTTACAGGAAGTGCATGCGAGCTTATAAGCACGTCCTGAAAATAATGCTTCGAGATGTTAACATGTGTTTTATTTGCTTCGAGAAGTCACCATGTCCAACATCTCCTCCAGGGTGTTGTGCATGTCCAACACCTCGACGTTGATTGAAAGCACATCTCGGTCCTAAGGGAACCTCTCCTCCACACGACGTAGGTCGCGTCGAAAGCATCCAGCGGTTCCCTCGTCGCTGCTCGTGCGTCGTGAAGCGCTGGCTCAAATTGCTGTCCAGCGGCCCTCAAGGCGAGTGCGCAACTCATCCGTGCTGTCCCGGTCGTAGGTATAAACCCTTAATATGTGAGGCTGCTTTTACACATACTCTGATTTTCACCGAAAAATGTTGACCTCGTCGAGAATACTCATCACAGGAATATCACCGATCCATGCGTCCTCTTGATGGCCACGAACTCAGCGAGTTGGATCTTATAGATCCAGCAGCACAACTCAGTAGCAATTTGCCCTGATCCACGCCAAAGATGCATGGCGCTTAGTCCTGCCCTTTTATATGGGCACACAACACGCACGCACGCCCGACTAGAACCAGAGTTCGATCCAACCACAACTCAGAGAGAGATAAACACGTCGTTCCTCTTTGTTTCGGTCGCAACCAGAAAGGAAACACCCGACGTGGAAAGAGAATTCCTACTCACTCGCAAAAAAGAAATAGAATACCTGACGAGTATTCTTACCTGACGAGTGCAATTCTTACGGATGAACCTTCTCATCAAGACGATGTTTTGGAGAGCGTTCCGTCACGGGCAAGCCCCCGTTCTCATCAACGTTGGGTGAAAATTGTGACTAAAATTATTACTACGGCCAGCACCCTTCCCTTCTGGAAGGAGGAGTGCGAGCTGTCTATTTGGATGAAAGAAATGTTCCAACCTTCTGAAAGTAACATTGGGGGACAGTCCTGCTGGAGTTCTGAATGGCTACGATTTCCTTTTGATGAAATTTTGGTTTCCTTTAAGTAATTATTGCTTGGATTGCAATAGGCACATGATACGGTTACATTTACTGGATGTTGTGTTAATTCGTTTGCTATAAAATAAAATTTGCTGTGCTTACTTGACATACAAAGAAATTTTCTTTTTGAGATTTATGCAGGAAGGGTGTGCTTGCCTTCGTATATTGCTTGCTTTCTTTGTTTTTGAGGGCTGGCTTCGTGTATTGTTGAATGCGCTAATAATAGTTCAACTTGCTGCCTCTTCTGGTATAAACTGTTTCTTTCAAACGAAAATTTGATATATGCCACTCATTTTTTTTAGATAATGGAAGAGAAAAATTATCTCTCAACCTCTGCATTAAAGATGCACACAACCTATTTTATTAAAGCATCAAAAGTAGCACTAGAACCAACATTGTTAAAAGTGGCGTAAAGCCTTACAACCAACAGCCGAAAGCAAATCAAGCTCAAAATATTGTTGAAAGTGGCGTAAAGCCTTACAACGAACATCCAAAAGTAAATCAAGCTCAATCATTGCAAATCCTGTGACTAAGCCACCACCCATGGGAATTAAGGAGTTGTTTCGCCACAACCTCCAACCTTAGAATTCCAGCCAGCATATACTCCTTCTGAGCTAATTTTTGTAAATTTGCCCAAGCATTTAGCCAAAACTCATATTGTAAAATAACCTACAAAGGATTAGTGATAATCTTTTTGTTAAAAACAACATCATTCCGATATAACCAGATAGACCAACATAAGGCACTAGCCCCCACCATGAGTTGTGACTTTAAATTTGTTGGAATACCAGTTAACCAATTCCCAAACATGTTTACTATATTTACTGGAGGAGATAAAGTAAACGCACATTGAACAACCTACCATGCAAGCCGCACAAAGATACATATATGCCACTCCTTAGTACTGGTTTTAGAAATATGCCACTCCTCAGTCCCTTCTTTGAAATATGATATTCCCAAGTGAAGTTGTTTTGAAATATGCTATTATGGAGGATTACATCTTATTTTTCCCTTATACGCCCACCGTATTTTTCTCTGTATTTTGATATGAACAGAAATGCCCTCGCGCATCTAATGGAGTCGATCGAACGACCTGACCCGTACCAACACAGGACATGTACATAGTGGCGCAAATACCGCTGTTTGTCTTTTCCTCAGATCACATTCTATTCTTCACTTAATTTGAACTTTGAAGAGAAGCTTACATATATGGGCACAGGTCCACATTCCTGCAATATACAGTGCATATATAAATATATTGATTTTTGCAACCACTGATTTGGGCTGAACGTTAAAAGTCTTCAAAATCATGCGTATACATATTCAGTGACTCGTTTGGGTTGTTATGTGGCACTAGTCTTCAGGCGATGAGTTTAGACCTGCAGATAATTCAAACGCTACACAAATATCCCTGAGGTCAGGTGACAGGTTTGGTGTTCATCATCTCCTAAGTTACCTGTTACAACGATGGGTAACTGAAACATTTTTTTGAGGGAAGAGTACGGGATTGTCTACATATCATGCCAATGATTTTTGGGGTGAAAATCACTTGAATTCTGAGCCATTCGATTAAAATCACGCACTACCGGATTCTAACACGTGTCCCAACCCTAACCCTCCCTACTTCCCCACCCAGCTTCCCTCTTGTGCGAGCGCCGCTCCACCGATTCGCAAGCATCCTTCCCTCCCAACACCTGCACCCCGCCGCCACTGACGCGTCGCCAGTCCGCCCCCACAGCCTCCTCCCCCGCCGCCACCCCGCCTCCTTGCCAGCGTTGCCCTTGACGTTGGGTGGGGGGTGGGGAGGGGGGAGGGCTACCCCAAAGCATCCTTCCTCGCCGTTGTCGCCGCCCAATGCGGTTGCCGGCGTCGCCCGCACCTCCTCCTCCACCTCAACTCCACTTCCCCCACAGTCATCACCCCTTCTTCCCCGTCTCCTACGGCAGTGAGCCATCGGAACCATCGCCCCACCCACCTCCCACCGCCCTGCCCTCATGGCCCTGCCCACCAAGCGTGCGGCTAGCGGCGCCCTCGCCACCCACCGCTAGTCCTCTCGCCCCCCCCCCTCTCAATCTGGGCTTCGATGAACCCTAAACCCTAACCTGGTGAACCTGAGCCCTAATCTGACGAACCTCGCCACCAGAGAAGATAACCTGGTTGATCGGATCACGAATCTCCATGGAAATCACGAGCTCAGAAATTTGAATGATTTACATAAAAACTATCATTATAGCAATTCTGCAAAATGAATCGCTATATTCTATCCAGGAATGGTGACTCTTGTAGCAGTAGCACAAGCACTGCACAACCGCGGCTACCGCCCCCGCCCTCCTCGTCGTCGCCGGTGTCGGCGTCCCGTGGCTTTACCGTTTACCTACTCCTGCTATGACGGTGAGGCCGACTGCGCCCTTCGGTCCCACCATTGCCAGCACCGCCGTCGGAACGAGGAGGGCAGAGCCCAAGGTGAGGCGAGCTCCGCAAGGTGTCTGTCGAAATGCCGCCGTAAGAGTCCTGGATTATGATATGATGACGGCTCGATGATCACGCATACTTCATAGCCTCATGGGGATCTAAAACCAAGAAATTTTGTCTTGGATTATGATGTCACTCCTAGGATTCGTGGAGGAGCTTATCATATTCAGATTCAACGGAGCTGTGCCACTTTTCTTACTTGTACGTATTGATGGATTAGTCATAAGCCGTACCCTGTGTTGTACACTCCTAAAAAAACTATGTTTTGCTTTGGGGGAAAGATCAATGTAGTTTCGTTGACTTATTCTCTTGCAACAAAAACTCTCTTATAACTCTCCTATGGAGTAACGGTGGGCACGCAATATTATATTATGAACCCACCTAAGTTCGAGTTTCACTTCTACTTTAAATTTGAAGTATGGTAGATTAAATTTTATTCCGTCACATTAAAAAACTTTTGTCATGCAATTTGTAGCAAGTAAATGGCCGGTGTTTTCCCCTGGTGTGAACTTTGAACCATTACATTGTGATCCATAATATAACGGTGTTCCTAGGAATGTATATGAACTGAAATTGAGTGAATTTTCCTCTGCTTTTCCTGGAAAGAAAACTAAACGATAGTTTCAACTTAAACAGACACACAAAGCAAAGAAACTAGAAACTACCGGGTGAGATGTACGGTTTTAATTTGTGATACAGATCAACTACTAGGCACGCTAGCTGATGCACGGGTAATCCGATCTTTCACGGTACCGCACAAAGAACTTGCAAACCGATCTGAAAAGATCAAATTGTAAGAACAATTCCCTCCACACAACCTGAGAACAGAGATGTTATCAACTTGCGCGAGCAGCAACTCTCTCTTTTTTCTGAAAATTCACGGTCTCAGCTCTCTCTGTCTCGGCAATTCACAGTCTCATCGCACGCACAAGATTTCCCGGCCCACGCGCTGGCCAACTGCTCACGCGCTACACCCCTTCTTTTCTTTCCTTGCACAAAACAGCACTGAATATTGAATTTGCTTCAGATTGCAAAGGGGAAATACAGTCTAAAGTCGTCGTGGTTTTTTTAAGGACGCGACTAGCGCTCAGCCGTACGATCCGAGCGCTAGCGTTATACACTGTATGTTACCGTTCGATCTGGCGCCATGGGGTTCAGCCGTCCGATCTCAATTCGTTTTTTCTATTTCTCAAAACAAGCGAAAATGAATCCAATGCAACATTACACACCCTCGACGCAACAAAAAAAAACTCCTTCGCCCGATCTTGCTCGCCCATGAGATTCGAAATTTCTCCTCCGAAAAAGAATTGGGAAAATAGCATATTTGATGCGACAAATGGTATCCCGATCTTTCGATGAGAAGGATAATTCGATTTAGTGGAGACGACTATCACGATTCGGCTACCAATCGTGCACGACCAATATGCCCGGCAATCGCTGAACCAACTCCGAGTTCGTAATCGACCTTGCTAGAAGCACGATCGACCTGACCACGAAGGTCTGTTCCTGCATGCAATCGAAGAATAAGCAAGAACAAGATAAATATCAATCTGAAATTGCAAATAGGATTAAATACAACAGGTGAGATTCTGATTAAGGATCTTGACCTGGTGGTCTAGTTGACACACGCAGAAGATACAAGTTGCAACGAAAGCTAACTAAACATAAACGAAATCCAACAAACCCTAAGGGTAACGGCCACTATGTATAGGAGGAAGAGGAAGGGGCGGTGGTGCTGTTCATGCGTGAACAGTACCACATGAACAGTAAACCTTAACTCTATCTCCTAATTCAGAATGAATTTGAAGGTGAGGCTAGATCTATTGGAAAGGTCTCGGAATAAGCTTTCGAACAAGCCTAAAAACATCTAAATCGGATTCCGTTTGCGAAAGTTATGACCTTTTTACTACAGGTCTGTTGGGCTGTCCCAGTGCCAGATTCTTTTGGCGATTCCGACGTGCATAGAAGGAATTTGGAGGTGGAGGCTGAATCCGTTGGAAAGATGACGAGATAAGATTTCTATCAAGTACTTGTAGACCTCCAAGGGACCCCGTATGTGAAAGTTATGCATGTTTGAAGTCGGTACTATCTCCGGAGGCCGAACTGGATTCCAGAATGTACCCAACTTAAACCCTTTAGGTGTTGATGCATTCCTACTTGTATAGCTGCACAAATATAAATTTGCATTATTAGGTAGCTTCATATTCTCATTTGAAACAAATTAAAGCTGAAGGAACGAATTCACCATTTGTTAAATCTTGGAAGCTATGGTCATATGCGTTTGTGGTATGGTCACATCATCTTCCCCTTCTTGAAAACAAAGCTGTCCTTGGCTTTTGATAAGCTAAAAATAGGGTAACAAAGAAGCCAATGTGTATGCATGGTATATGTATATGTCATCCGTTTTAACGGTTCTTCGTTATTGCACAATTAATGTTATAAAACAGCAGCGATCATACAAGCTTATTGTATTATTACCTGAAGAATAATCATATATGTTAATGAACAAAACATAATTTCTCACACAGCAATTATTGCAACTAGTTTTGCAAATGTAAGTGAAGCGTTTATGCAATTCAAATATCTGAAGTTGTAAACTTGCAGTGGTAGCACATATAGGCAAATCTACAACTTTTGGAATCAAACAAAGTTCATCCATACAATCATATTTCAATCGAGCAATAGCAAAATTCATCTAGCAAGGGTGAAAATATTTGTAAGTTCTTCCATACTTCAACATCAATATTCAGATTGTCAACACTAGATGGTGCAATAAGGGATAAACACATAGGCATTGGATGAGCACTAAATTTTATTTTCCTCTCATATTGAACAAGATTCAGCACACAAGAATTATTATCCAAAACAACAAGCTTCAATTCATCAATGTGATCACAAGTTATGCATATTCGATATACAAGAAATTGATTGTCTACACCATAACCTCCAATCAAATTAAACTTATATCCAGGGGTGTAGACACTAAACAAGGATTTCGAACATGAGATTTCAGAAACTTTCTCCATAGCATATGATAATTTCATAGGTAGATCCAACATAATGTAACATAAATAATCAGCAGGAGAAATTCTAGTCAAAACTTCTCTATGTCTAACATATTCCACATGATCATTAGATGTGATTAACTCATCACAGGAAACACTCAAAACAACAGGCAATTCAATTATTTTATCACATGGTGCACTCAAGTCAGCAGGTAAATCAATAATTTTATCACATGGTGCACTCAAATCAATGCAGTCTGAATTCTCTACTTGAAACATGTGCATATCATAATTGTTTTCCACTAAATTTTGCTCTAAAATAGCATGAACAGTGGACAATTGTAGTTCTTCACAAGCATACTCAACTTGAGTGATGATAGCACCATGATCTTTACCTTTTTGGCTCTCCTCAGATGATATAGGTGCATCCATCTCCTTATCTTCCACCAATGGAGTCGGTGGTTCAATCAACTCATTCTCCTCTTCGGCATGGTTCTCAACTTCCTGCAAGTTGTTAGTGTCAGGACTCGAGATTAACACTCCCAAATTCTCTGTGTATTACTAAACTAGTCCCATGATCAGTGGCTAGCTCACATAAAAAAAATATGGTAACATCCATAATTCGCAAAACTTTATTAATAGTCAAAGTTTAATTACGTAAAGGCTTACAAGCCAACAAATAAGAACATAGCGGAAGACAAATGAATAGTAGTAGAGCCTAGCTAATCTGCCACGGGAAATCGACTGGGGTAGCGGCCTAGTTGTCGAGATCTTCAACAGCGCGAAGTCCTTCTTCTCTAAACAACAGTTTATTAAGTAAGAGTGAGCACAAACAACCGTGCTCTACAAGTTACACCCAATAACAGAGTTATAATGCATGCAGGGGTATATCAAAGGAAGGCATATAGGGTTGAATTTGTATAAAGCGATGTTTTATTTAAATACTTGTACTAAGTTCCAAAGTAGATATTCTATAACTAAAATTCATTTTCTAAATTCTCAAGTTTTATAGTCAGATAATATTCACACAAGAGTGGTGAAGTATACCCTCCTATCACATGGCTACCTACTTAATTTCCCATTTGGATAAACCATCTAGAATCATTTGATAAAGCATTTTTTTAAATCAAAAACAAAATTCTAAATTTGAGTGGCTTTGCTGAGCATGTCTATGACCGTGGACACGGCTATTCGAATAGTTTTACACTCTGTAGGGGTTGTACAACTTTACCCACAAGAGATAATTGACTTATAAAGTCCATCTGATACACTGCCGAAGGTGTACGACTAAGTCATTATCACAAGACCTTTACAATGCGCCATCCCACTGTAGTCCAGCCTCGCTAAGGTTTCGCTTCCTTTGGATTGAACCATCTGCTAGATTTAAGCCCCCTCTTACGCCATGTGGTAATACATAAAAGTAGGTCATACAGACACCCACGCAACCAGATGGCACAATCACGGTGAAATGTTGCAAATTAGTTAGCCAAGTCCCGTCCATACAAGACATGTGGTAGTATGATAGGGCTTAACAAGATGCGGCTCAAAGACCGGTACTTAACTGACTTGGGCGACTTTCCATAAAACTCATGAGCCTTGATTATAGAAATGACTCGATCCCGTGCATCAACATGCACCATCCAAACATCTATTTCGCCCAAGTCCAAACCAAATTTTATTTTATTTTCCAAAATTTCTATGGTAAAAACATAACATCAAGTTAAATCATAGTTGAATATTTGGCTAAAGTTCCCCAATTTAAACAATTTTGGTCTAACCTTGTCTAAGCATTAAGTTTTTAAACGAAGCATCTTGTCAATACTATTGTATTAACCAGAGTTTTATCTAGGGCGACAAAGTGTGAGGGTTTGGTGTCCAAGAATTGTCAATTCCAAGGTCAGTAAGTCAACCATCAATATGAGAATCATAAACCAATGTCCAACAATCGTCTAGTTCTATAATTCGACATCATCAATCCAATAATAATCTATGTCTAAACTCTAACATCCATCAATAATCTATTTCTAGAATCCAACATCCATCGAATCAACAACAATCTATTTCTATAATCCAACACCCATCAATCCAATAATAATCTACTACTACAATCCACATCCATCAAGTATATACTTCTATAATCCAAACCAGATATATTTCTATAATCCAACCGAGATTCATTTCTATGGTCCAACCAAGATTTATTTCTATACTCCAACAAAGATATACTTCTATAATCCAACAATAACATATTCCGATATCCAACAAAAGTATTTCTATAATCCAACATTAGCATATTCTGATATCCAACAAATGTATTTCTATAATCCAACAATAGCTTATTCGATATCCAACAAATGTATTTCTATAGTCCACCAATAATATATTTCTAATAATCCGATCGTGATAGAATCCTATGATCCAACAATGATGTAATCCGATAATCCAACTCCAACAATTATATAATCCCACAATCCAATCTTCAATTATAATCTATCTCCATAATCCAATATCCATCAATCCAACAAATGTATTCCTATAATCCAATATCCAACATTCATTTCTATGTCAAACAATAATCCAATAATCAATAATCATGCATTTCTAATAATCCAACATCCATCAATCCAATATCCAATAATAATCTATGTCTATGATCCAACATCAAATATCCAACAATCATATATCACTAAAAATCCCACATCCAACCATAATCTATTTCTATATTTCAATCTCAATAATCCAATATCAATAATTATCTATTTCTATGATTCAACATCTATTAATCCGACATCCATCAACAATCTACCTCTATCATCAAACATCTATCAACAATCTACTTTTGTTATCCAATCTCCATTAAATTCTAACTCCAAAATATCGCATTCGGAAAGATTCTCCCTACCACCTCTCTTGACAATAATTGGAGGTACAAAGGAATTGGGAATAACTATAAAGCTTAAAACAGAATTTAAATTACTTGGATATAAATACGCATGAAATGATAATTTAAATAATTTAAAATACTAGGATTCAAATATGATCAAATGATGTAACTTGCCTTGATTATTTAGTTGTTGTTCTCAAACGGCGTCGCAATCCGACTTTTCGAAGTCGTCGCAATCTACACGCGAAAACAAGCCAAATTCAAATAAAATCCAAAATTTACCAAATTAGTAGCAAAACAAATATATTGAATTTAAAAATGAGAATCGATGGAATCGGAGTTCGTATGAAGGAGAACGAAAATCTGGAAGTTTGCGCTAACATGATATATAGAAGACAAATGAATAGAGAGAGAATTTGCAGACAGCTATAGTGCAGGCTCAGGCAAAAATGATGACGCTAGTGAGGGAAAGGAAGGGGCTGCCGGATGTCGACGATCGAGTCACCAATCTTACGAAATAAAATAGAGGAAAATAACATAGATTTCTTGGGAGAGAAAGGGACTGCTCTTTATTGATATGAACTGGATATTACAGGGGTGTCTATGACCCGATGGTGGACTAATCCTAATTACACTGAGTATGATGCTTGCTATGCTATTTAATCATACTTAAAGCATGAATCTAAGGCTGATTGCGTTGCTCTAATCTGATGCCAGATCATCCTTCTTCTGTCGTCCACGCTCCATCTTAAATAACTTTCGAAGAGGTGGCAGTTACTCCTGGAGAAGACATCCCTTGTGAAGCGTCGCGACTGATCGGTGGGAGGCGATGGTTGATAAAGTATCAACTACTCTGCGGTTGAGTGTCTGTGAGACACTCAACCATATGATGGTTGTTGTCAGTGTCTTAGGATTATGTAACATCGCGTGGTATGGAGCATACAACACGTGTTCCATTCATCACACGGTAAAGAATATGCCTGGAGTTAGATCCAGATACTAGTTCATAGCTTTTTCGAGCAGTTACCTGGTCGGAGACTAGGTACAGGATCTTGTCCGACCAGGGTAACCATTATGTAACCTCTGGAATCCTTACGACCAGTGAGGTCGTTAGCCTTAGGGGTTACGACCATGAAGACGTGTGGTCTTTTATTATGCATTAAAGTAATACATAGAGATTTTAATCCTCGTCAGCTAGCCCCCGAACTTTAAATGAATAGTTCATGTGAACACTTTCTTCCGACGAAGTCGTATCGGGCAGACCATCATGTATAGGAAACCAAAACCCCCACAGAATCCATCATCATGCCCAGGAACAAAGCCACCACCGAGCATGCCACCACCAAACCCTAACCACCGAAACCCAAATAAGCCACCAACTAACCATGCCCAAGCCACCACCGAACCAAGCCCACATGCCATCATCACCCCAAAATTCCCCAAACCCACCAACAGTACCACCAAAACCCCCACAAATCAATTGGGGATAAATCAGCATAACATGGAATAGGTAAAAGTAAAAGGGTAAAGGGGAAACCACCAGGTAACTGAGCAGCAGCAGCAACCGAGAGCCAGAGGTGAGGTAGAGGCCGGGGAGGAGAGGCGACCAGAAGCCCCAAAACACAACCGAAGGGCGGCCGACGAAGGCAACCGCAGGAGCTACCCGAGAGGAGCTAGCAGTGTAGATCCAGAGGAGGACGAGCGGAAGGGAGATGCGGGAGTACAGTAGCACTCCAGGTGGTGCCGGAGTTGGGCGGGATGAGGAGATCCCACACGGAGAGGAAGAGGCAGAGGAGGCGCAAAAGTGAGCGAGTGTGGCGAGTGATGTGTTGTGTTGTGCTAGTGCATGTTGTGTAGTGCTGTTGCATGTTGTGTTGTGTTGTGTAGTGTGTGTTGTGTGTAGTATGGGATGCGTCTAGTGTTTTCTATCATGTGCGTGTAGTATAGTGCATTGTGTGTTGCGAGTATGTGTAGTGGTTTTGTATTTTGAGTGCGAGCGTATATCGTTAGACCAGAATAGTTTAATTTTAGGAAAATCCAGGGACCCAGATAAAAGCAGGCCTTAGGACACTAGCCGTTGGGAAGCACTAACCTAACCGGGATCCGAAAAATTTACGTAAATTAAAATTTGCTAAAAAGGGAGCAGCGAGTTAATATAAGCATAATATCACACAAACAACTAAATATTTCTGTTATATGCGTCCACCATATAACTGCAGAAGATGAACCGGCTCAAGCAGGAGTAGCTAATCTGGGATCCATTGACACCAAATTTTACTACGAATACAAAGGTAAGCTTGTTCTCTTGACCATCAACCTAGTTATATTAAATATAAAAGTTACCTTTCTGTATCATATTATATATGTGCATTAAAACCATCTCTCAAAATCAAATCGGATAAAAGAGGTAAGGGCAGAGAGATGAAGCATGAGAAAAGAGCAGTAAAGCTGAGAGAAGCAGTTGTATTGCCAGAGTAAATACTAGGATGGTAAAGGGGGCCCTAGCATAGGAAAGAGAGGGAAGGTGGGACCCTTTACATATTGATAATATATAAGGACTAATAAAACTCTAACTCGGATAAGGGGCCATATTTAAGTGCAAACTATTTTTTCGTCTTCGGCGAGCAGAAAATGCTACCTCATTATGTGATTATACTCTCCACATCGGGTAAGTAATATAGTGTGAGAGTGATGGAGGAACTCAGGACTGGTAGCGCAAGTCTGGAAGCGGGGGATCCAAGGCGCATATATTAGCGCAGGTGGAGTGTTGGGTGAAGGGATAATCGGCCCAGCCAACACTATTGGCAATAACTGCTTGCTGAGTACACTAGTACTCATTCTTGCTATTATTTTATTTGTTAGATCCTAGTCCAACCGAGGATTATCCAGAGTGGGATGAAGGATACACAGGTGCCGAGGAGGCCACAGGAAGCGATGGCGGTTACTACAAGGACCAGGGTGAGGTGGACACCCTATTCAGCAAGTGGGACGAGTAGGCGTCTGGTGAAGCAGAGTAGGCGAGCACGAGGGTTTTGTCCCATTTGCATTTGTAATTAAATACTTGTATTATAAACCATAGCATTGTGTGGCTATCTACTGTACTAAAGTATAGTTAATATCTTATTGTTCTGTTGCATTAACTTTGGTAAGGCTTATTACTTGTTGGAGCGGTGTCCTACTGGGCAAACGAATAATAATACGCTTGCATAAGTGTTATTACCCTCGGGGTAATGACACGGGGTGCCACATGATCCTTCCCAAATCCACTAAAAATCCACAAAATTGTTGTCGGATCATCACGAATCCTATCAAATGTATTAGAGTAGACTCGATTCTTGGAGTGGAGGTTTGAATCGGTGAAGGTTAGCAGCGATTTCGATTTGCTGCTGTAAAATCCCCAGGCTCGATCAGATCTACCATTTAGGGCAAGTGTAAGGATTCAGATCAGTGAAGGTTGCAGCGACTTTGGTCGATTGCTGTGAAATCCCCAAGCTAGATCGGATCTGTCACTCAAAGGAGATCCATAGGAGAAAAAGCGGGGTGGTTGGCTTACGCTAATAAAATCCCTCAAACTGGTCCTGTGAATCCAAGTGCATGGTAGTGAAGACTTGATCTCAGAGTAGGATGGCAGGAGATGAAGATACTTTTGATGCAAGAGCAGAGGTTGTCACCATCACGAAAGAGTTAGCCAAATTGAAGGGGATGAAAGCAGAAATGTCTGAGATCAAGTCTCTCCTCAAATGATTTTGTTGCCTCGATCACGGAGGAACTAGCATACCGCATACAATCGGTGAGGTTAGTGCTCCTTTTACTTTATCTACATCATTGGGTAACAATCCAAATAGGATGGTAGAATGTGTGGTTCATTCTAACCCTGTCCATGTCAACACTTTGAGTTTTCCTACGGCTGCTAACACTGGGTGAGAGACAGCTGGTGTACACTTTTATATTGAGCCCAACACTGTCATACCACCACGAGCACCAATATACACTCATGCGATTAGGACAACCACACATGCAGATGTGATTCATGGGATCCTACTATGCACACACAGACCGGGGAAGGATTACATCAAAGGGAATTGGGAAATCCATATGGCATCAATTGGAATCACCCTTTCTTAAGCAAACATAAGTATAATTCTGTTACTGGGCAATACTTGAATAGGGGTAATCTGACTCAGTCTACAGGAGTTAGGAGGGTGGATTCTCAAGGAATTTCTCACTCAGGGAATTTTGAAAATACATCACACTATGCCGAGGCTGTGATAAATGGGCCAAAACTTGAGATTCCCTATTTCAATGGTGAGGATCCAATAGAATGGCTAAAGCAATGTGAGCAGTTCTTTGGTTTATCAGGCACACCTATGGATCAATGGGTGAATTTGGCCACATCACACTTCCAAGGAAGGGCAACAAAGTGGTTGAAGGTGGTTGAAGGGAATAGGAGTCCCTTGGTAGATCTTGAATTGGAGCCAACTTTGTTACATGGTGGCAGATTGTTTTTCTGAGGCTTATGCACATGATGCAGTGGAGCAACTGCAAAATATGAGACAAGGGGGTTCTTCAATATCTCAGTACATCGACAAATTTGAAGAATGCATGGCATTGGTGAAAAGAGATCACCCTTACATTCAAGAAGCATTCATGATGAGCTATTTTATTAAGGGATTGAGATCATAGATCAAGTATGATGTGAGTGGGCAGAGACCACAAGGGTTATTAGAAGCTTATTGGTACTCCAGGATTTATGAAAAATTAGCTGCAGCTAAGAAGTTCCACCCAATTGGGGGCTACAACAAGAATAGATTTACTGCCTTGGGTAGTCCTCAACACAAACTTGCATCAAAACCCATGCAGCCAACTGGGGACAGAAGCACTTCTAGCAAAGCTGGAACAAACAATGGTGAAAGAGAGAGGAAACAGTGTTGGTACTATCAAGAACCATGGTCTATGAACCACAAGTGCAAGGTAAAGAAAGCTATCCATGCCTTGTTGTTGAGGGGAGATGGAGAAGGCTCACTGGGTGAAAAAGAAGACATTAGTGCTGAAGATGGGTATACTACTGCCCCTGATAGTCCTAGGCAAGACAATAATCCAAAGACCAAGGAAGAATTCATGCAGTTGTCACAACATGCAACACAAGGAACATTTGGTCCAGCTACGTTCTTTCTGGTTACTACAATTGGGGGTAAGAAGGCTATTGCATTAGTGGATAGTGGAAGCACGAATTCATTCATGGATCATGAATTTTCCATCAAAAGTGGATGTAAATGCAGTTCAACACTGGTCAGAATAGTTTCAGTAGCTGGAGGAGATGAATTGAAAACAGATGCTGTGGTCAAGAACCAGAGTTACAGGGTTCAAGGCACTCACTTCGAAAGCTCATTTCTGTTGCTAGCACTGAGAAGTTATGATCTCATCTTAGGGGCAGACTGGATATATGAGCATAGTCCCATTTTACTAGATTTGAAGAAAAGGTAGTTATCAATCAGCAAGAGAGGAAGAACTGTCATGTTCAGAGATTTCACTGAACCCAAGGGGCAATGTGTGATCAGTGTTGCAAAGCTTGGCAAAATGGCAAAAAAGGGAGTGATGGGTTGCATGATTCATACTAAGCTAATACAAGGGCAGTCAGAACCTAAGAACACTAAGTTTCCAAGAGAAATTGAAAGAGTGCTTTACCAATATGAAGATGTATTTATGGAGCCTCATGGACTACCACCAAAAAGGGAATGTGATCATTCTATTCACCTCAAAGAAGGGGCTGAGCCTCCAGACATCAGACCCTGCCAAATCCGACATCATTAGAAGGAGGCTATGGAGGGAATAATCAACCAATTGATGGAAAACAGTGAGATAAGGAATAGTGTGAGCCCCTATTCTTCTCCAGCAGTGATGGTGAGGAAGAAGGATAGATCTTGGCGATGTGTGTGGATTACAAAACTCAATACCATGACTATTAAAAACAAGTTTCCTATGCCTCATTGAAGATCTGCTGGATGAGCTCCATGGAGCTAGCATATTCACCAAATTGGATCTTAAGTATGGATATCACCAGATCAGGATGAATAAGGCTGATATCCTTAAAAAAAGCATTCAAGACACATCTTGGCCATTATGAATATCTGGTTATGCCATTTGGATTAACTAATGCTCCAGCTACATTCCCGACACTAATGAACCAAATATTCAGTGAGCAATTGAGGAAGTTTGTACTTGTCTTCTTCGATGACATTCTGATTTACAGCAAGGACCTTGAAGCTCATGTGGATCATTTACAAATAGTGCTGACCATTTTGAAAAGGAATCAGTTGTCAGCAAGAAGGAACAAATGTGTATTTGCTGTAGAACAGGTGGAGTATTTAGGACATATCATCAGTGGAGAAGGTGTCACCACAGACCCTAAAAAGATTGATGATATTTTGAATTGGCCAAAACCCCAAACTAGAACTCAACTTAGAGGGTTCTTGGGTTTAACAGGGTATTATAGGAGGTTTTTCAAAGGGTATGGTCAAATCTGCAGACCACAATTTGACTTGCTGGAGACAAAAAATATCGGAGAATGTTAAGCACAACATATGAAGCTTTTGAGATTCTCAATAAAACCATGACAGAATGCCTAGTTTTAGCCCTCCCAGATTTCTCACAACCATTTACAGTGGAAACAAATGTTTATGGAGGGGGAATTGGAGGAGTACTTATGCAAAAGGGAAGACCTATAACATATTTTAGTAAGACCATGGGAATCAAGTCCTCAGCCCAATCAATTTATGATAAGGAGGCCATGGCTATTATGGAGGCTCTTAGGAGATGGAGACACTATTTTCTAGGTGGCAGGTTTATTATCAAGATAGACCAACAAAGTCTAAAGTTTATTACCAAACAAAGACTTACTGAGGGTATTCAGCACAAACTCCTACTCAAGCTATTGAAATTTGACTATACTATAAAATACAAAAAGGGAAAATAAAATGTAGTAGCAGATGCATTATCTAGGAAAGATATGGCAACTCATTCCGAGGAATTAGCTTGCAATGCCACAGTTACAGTATTACCTGAGTGGATCCAGGATATTCAAGCTAGTTATGTGGGGGATGATTTCAGTCAAAAACTATTGGAAGAGTTGCAACACCAAACCAATATGATTGTTGAATATTCACTAGTTTCTGGATTTATCAGATACAAGGGTAGAATTTTTGTTTGTAAGGGAAATGACATGAGACAGAATATCTTGACCAGTTTTCATTCATCAGTTTTTGGTGGTCATTCTGGAAAAAGAGTCACTTATCACAGAGTGAAGAAGCTCTTCTACTGGCCAAAACTTCACAAAGATGTGGATGATATGATTAGTGTATGTCCAGTATGCCAAGTAACAAAATATGAAAATATACACATACCAGGGCTATTGGATTCACTGGAAGTGTCACTACTAGGGAAAACCTCATCACAGACGGTTCGGAACCGTCATCACAGACGATTTCTGAACTGTTTGTATTTGTTCGTCTGTGATAACAGGCGGTTATCACAGACAGTTCAAAAACCGTCTGTGATATGGAATATCACAGATGATTTTTTTGTTGAAACCGTCTGTGAAGGCATAGTATCACAGACGGTCTCTATTAAAAACCGTCTGTGATACGTAGAATATCTCAAACGGTTCTATTTAATAACCGTCTATGATACGTAGAAATACCACAGAAGGTTTGTAAATGAAACCGTTTGTGATATTTGTATGTATCACAAACGGTTATTAAAGAGAACCGTCTATGATATTCTACGTATCACAGACGGTTTCTATTGGTTTTTAATAGAAACCGTCTGTGATACTATGCCTTCACAGACGGTTTCAACAAAAAACCGTCTGTGATAGTTCATTAGCCTAACTACTTTTTGCTCATTTTTGGCTAGCCACAGGAATTGTTAGCCATGCCCTCTGAAAACAAGCATGTGGAAAACAGATACATCACAGATAATCAATTGTTGACAACTCAAAGTGATCATCACTCAAAATAAATTACAAAAGATCGAATTTGTTCAAGTATTGTCGCTATAGTTACAATTGGATTACAATTGAGTCAATTGTTTGCAGGTGGGTGAAACTGGGCACGACGAGTAAAACTCTCCGTCGTCGTTAACGATATCTGACATGATGAAGGCGTAGAGCTTCCCTCGAACCTCCATGATCTCTTGTGCAACGAGTCCATCTAAATCTATCACCAACTCCTGTCGCTACCAAGAGTAAAGTGGTAAGCATATATATATATATTTATAATTAGGAAATAATTATTTCGAGATTGACAAACCTCTAGATCCTTCTTCTTAGCACTAATGATTTGCTACATATGATGGCAAACGTAGATTGCATATAGCTCATCATCTTTTTGCTGGCGGCACTGCAAAAATAGAATTACATATATAGGTATAGTCAGTTCGAGACACATTATTATGAAGTATGATATCGGATTATTGTGTTGTAGCGTGTACCGAAAATTTCATCTTGTGTGTAGTTGGGCGCTCGATCCATTGTATGGTCCTTCTTTGCCAACATAGGCGATGAACGACCTACATGATTCCAAAAAGTTATCCTCGACCATTTAAAATAAATGAAGACTACAATAGAGTTATGTATAGAGGAAATGAGCATACCTCTCAAGTATTCCTTGCACGTCAAGTCGTGGTTGTTATGACTAGGGAATCAAGGTATATCACATGGTTCCTCTTTGGTATAATGACTAAAAGGATCCAGTGGTATCTACTCATGTATGTCACTATAGTCATTAAACCCAAGTTCGTGCTGCGTATAAAGTACAAATGAAATTTGTATAGCAAGTATTGATACTTACCCCTAGTTGTAGGGCACCACTGTGTACTTCTTGGTGACCTGACTTAGCAATGCCGCCGTTATGTATTTCTCGATGAAGGACGGGTCTGCTTCGATGGTTTGCATAGATACCACGTGTGGGTTGAGGAAACCCACCAATTCTCGCCATGCTCAGGCATTTTTCATTATGTATCTATACATAAGTAATGAGTTGTGATATTTATCGGTATTACGTGAATAGAGAACTTGATTGTACACACTTACAGTGTCCAACATCGTAGAAGCGAGGCGTCGAGGCCAACGAGGTTGAATAGGTCATATAAGTCATTGAAGCCCATGACGAAGTTGCCCCGCCCGTTGAAGAAATGCACATCCTTGTAGCTGACGGTGATTCCAGTATCGCACCCCATCTTTGCGATCTTCCGCATGTACCAGGCATGCAAAGCCTGACAAGCAAATCTAGCGTTGGTTAATACTGTGTCGGAGCACAACGATTTCCGATGGTGTACGTCCCGGACTTCCCGGACTTGGGAGGCGCCTTAATGTTCATCGATTTCGATTTGGCCTTAACGATTGGCAGCATCTTCCTGCGAGACGACTCGGGAACCGATACAGTGGCACGCTTTTCTTGTTCCTTCGACGTCTTCTCCACAAGAACCGATGAGGTGGCCTTCTGAGGCGAAACATGAGGTGGAGTCATCGAGGTTCCCGTTGGAGAGGAATGGTCGTGTCGAGATCGTGGCACAGCTGGGTCCAGGGCGATGCCCTTCTTGGGCCACTGGATAAAAGTGTGCACGGCATCCCCTAGTGTTATGATGTCATCGTTCGGGCAAACCTCCAGCGGGACGCCATGAAATTGTCATGTATCATATCCACCTAGACCCTGGCATAACCCTGCGCTAGCTGGGCACCGTACTTCACTACCCCTTCCTGGTATGGATACACCATCCCCTGTCCAGCCTTAATAGAAATGGACCCAACCATCCTCACTTGGATCTTGCAGGGCGTCAGCCCCTACAAAATGATACGCAATTAGCTAAGGCATCCTATAGGTCTATCTTTGGTGCATTCCATAGATGTATATTACCTTGATGTCGTCTATCGGTAATTGGACTTCGTCATGTTCAAAATTATGCGTGGACATAACGCTACTCCGGTGTCGAGCAGGACTGGTGACGAGGATTAAAACCTCTATGTATTAATTTAATACATAAAAGACCATACGTCTTCATGGTCGTAACCCCTAAGGCTAACGACCTCACTGGTCATGAGGATTCCAGAGGTTACACGATGGGTACCTGGTCGGACTAGGCTTCACCGTAGCCGCCGAAAAGCTATGAACCGGCATTTCTACCAGATGATGAATAGAACACGTCTTTGAATGTTCCATACCGATGCGATGATATACAAGACATCGACAATAAACCACCCTATGGTTAAGCTTTTCACAAGCACTTAACCACAAGGTAGTTAACACGTCTAATCGCTTTAAACCTCCGACGGTCGAACGCTTTCACCAGGACGCCTTTCTCCAGAGTAATCGCCACCTTTTTCGAGTTATTTAATGGTGAAACGCAGAAGACGAGGAGACAACGAAGACACACAGAGCAAGGCAACATGGTTAAGCCAAGAGTAAGGAAATCAGTCTTTAAGCCGATTACTTTGCCTAGCATTCAATACATTCGTGTAATTAGAGATAGTCCTCATCAGTCTTGTAATTCCAGTTCATATTAATAAAGAGCAACCCCATTCTCTCCCGTGATACTCCACGCCATTTTCTCTTTTTATTTCAGAAGATCGGCGACTGATTGTCGACAATTTGGCGCCGTCCGTGGGGAAGAAGACGTGAGTTTTCTGAAGAAACTTTTTTCTCATCAAAATCCTCGCCCGAATTCCTGTAATTGCTCATGCGATTATGCCCGGAGTTTTTGATAAGGAGAACTGGTTCGATTTGGCGGACTACGCCGACCTCGACATGGAAGGATGCATCCGTGCCATGCAAGAGAATGGCATGTCATCCTCCTCCTCCTCCTCCACGGGTTCGCACATCGCCGACGTCGGTGAAGTCGACCCAATGGATGAGGATCCACCAGATGACGGTGGCGGTTCGACCATTCCGATCCGCTTCTCGGAAGGTCGGGGAACCTTCAAGTCTTGGCCGTTCGACCGCAAAGCAGTGAAGAACTTTCAGACCACAAATCGAGAATCTCTATACTCGATGAAATGATGGCTGAAAGATACCACCTCTGGCGCCTAGCAATTCCAGAGCGAACCGACACCGTAACGGTGTCGATGAAGCCTCCATCGGTCGTGAGGTCAAAGCGGAGATGATCAAACTCAGATACGACGGTACATTCACGGTCAGCCGAAGTTCGCTAAGAAGACTTTCGGAGGTGCTCATCTCCGACCGCCTCCGCTCATGGAAACTTCTAGCAAAGCATCGAGAAGCTCTCCATCGCCACGATGGAAGCTCATCGAAGATCATTCTTTGGAGGCATGAGGTCAACGCGACGGAGATACAAATCGGATGCATCTGGTTGATTTGAATAGCAAGTTGTAAATTGAACTAAAGGCCTAATCTATAAATTGTCATATTCAATTGATGATTACATTGGACATAAGTGCTGTGATAGCCAAGGTTAAACCTTGTGCAACTAGCTTTCTGAGAGCAATAATCATACAATCAAATCTTAGCTTTATGTTGATTTTAAGTGTACACTTATTGGTTAGGGAGCTACGCTCTATTCATAATTATCTATGCTGGAATTAATTATGCAATTATCTATGCTGTTGGATTAATGCTTTATTGTTTCATATTTATGCTGGAATTAATTATGATTATTTGCTAATATTGCACATGTTGAGCATATTATTCATTTTAAATGACATGAAGATACTTCATATGTATATTTTAATTTGGGACACATGCAATCCATTTTATTGCATATGTAACTTATATAGATAGCAAGTAAGCGAGATGGCAGAGGCACCGTCTTCTCCGCCGTCACCGACGCCGCGGATGGTAGAGGCGCCGTCTTCGCCGCCATCACCGACGCTGCCTAATGCATCCAGATTTCCGTCGACGATAATGATACGTAAGCGAGATGGCTGAGGAAAATCGAAATTGCATGCGGGCCGACTGACATCACGGAGGTCAGCGACTTTGGGATCCCTCTGAGTCCCCAGAGATCAACGGCGAAATTCCGGACCATCTGCGGGATACTTGTAAGGAAATGGGTCCCCATCACCGCACCAAGCTGGAAGTCTCTAACGAAAGAAGAGAGAGGCGCGCTGTGGACAGAACTTTCAAGCAAGTTTACTATCCCAGAAGCAGACATGGCACACGTGGAACGGCAGGCATTGCACTCGACGGATAAAGCGTGGAGGACCTTTAAGAGCATTCTTATCACAAAGTACGTGAACACGGGTCGACGCCTTCAAGCATCGATTCTGACGCGGAAACATGGGACGCCTTTGTGGATATGAAAACGATGGTCGAATTTAAGGAGCAAAGTGCGCGCACAAAGCTCTCCAAACACGAAACACTCACCCCCACGACTAAGATCACTGGCACGCTGCTAAACCGTGGAATGGGTCGCGCAGAGGATAACATAACGGGCCATTTTCGATGATGCGGACCCGCTGCTCCCTAAGCTAGTTAAAAGCGAGGGTAAAAGTCTCGTCTTCGGCAAAGATCTCTTTCACAAACCCAAAGAAACCGTAGAAGTGTCCCAACGTGTGGTAAATATGTCGAACTACCTAGTTGTTAATAAGTCCATAACTTCATAGTGTCTATAATAACATGATGACCTCTTGCAGCGTGAATTGACTACCCAAGCTTCCCAAGGCTCCTTTCAAGAAGACAGCGAGAAGGATATACTATCTACGGCCCTGGGAAACAAGGAGCACCTGTCGCATGCGAGGTCTTAGGTTAACGACCTTGAGTCATGGATTCGCTGCATTTACTATTGCACGATAGGAGTAGGAAGAGATCCAAGGCGAGCGAGCGAGGACCGGTTGGTACAGATGATTCTTGAAAAATTTAAGGAAAGCTAGCAAGATTGTAGGATCAAATGAATCAACTCCCGAGCTACCACAAGTCGCCTGCTAATTTGGGAATCAGCTTGTCCATTTATCGAGTCGCCGATCATTTAAATAAAAAGAGGAAAATGATGTGGAGTATCCTAGGAGAGAATGGGGACTACTCTTTATTAATATGAACTGGAATTACAAGACCTGACTGAGGACTATCTCTAATTACACCGAATGTATTGAATGCTAGGCAAAGTAATCAGGCTTAAAGACTGATTTCCTTGCTACTGCTTTGGCTTCTGTGTTGCCTTGCTCTGTGTGTCTTCTCGTTGTCTTCGCCTTCGCTCCACCATTAAATAACTCCCAAAGAGGCAAAGAAGCTACTCTCGGAGAAGGCGCCCCGTGAAATGTTACGACCGTCGAGGTTTAAGGCGCTAACAACGTGTTAACTACCTTGTGGTTAAGTGCTTGTGAAAAGCTTAAGCGTAGGGTGGTTTATTGTCGTTGTCTTGTATATCATCGCATCGGTATGGAACATTCAAAGACGTGTTCTATTCATCATACCAGAAGAAAATGCCAGTTCATAGCTTTTTTCGAACGACTACCTAGTCGGCCTAGTCCGACTGTGGTACCCATCGTAACCTCCGAATCCTCACGACCAAAGGAGGTCGTTAGTCTTAGGGTTACGACCATGAAGACATATGGTCTTTTATATATTAAATTAATACATAGAGGTTTTAATCCTCGTCAGCTAGCCCCCGAACTTTAAATGAACAGGTCGTGTGAACACCTTCTTCCGATGAAATTGTATCGGGCAGACCCCCATTTAATGCCGTGACATTCGAGGTGGTTTGTGTTCATTTTAAAGTTGAGAACTTGCCTTGGGAACCGAAGAGTTCCTCTGTTCATTGGGCGAAAAAGAAGCTTTTTGCCATTTAGACTTTTGTGGGTAACCTCGGATTGTAATTTAAAGATCTGAGGCTATAAGATCCCCATCGCTAGACCTTTTGGGGTTTTTACGCTTCCAGATCCCCTTTCTGATCTCTTTTGCCGAGAAAAAAAATTTTAGTTCTCTTTTCTTGTTCTTCCGACCACAAAACCTCCTACGATCACTATTCATCCTTGAGGATTTTCATCATGTCGGAGCAAATCACGAAGTGGTTACCTTCAAAATTGAGCAAGAAAAAACTTGAGGCGTTGGAGAAGGTTGGGATGCTCCCGGACATGAATTTGGTCAGATGGAGACCAGCGATTGGAGAGCACTTTCCAAGCCGTGAAGACGGGAAAATCCCTGCTTTCCTCGCCTATATTGAATGCGGGCTGAGGTTGCCGGTACACAAATTCTTTCTCCGTGTTTTTGAGTACTACGGGGTGGAATTGGTGAATTTGGCTCCAAATTCGATCGCCAATATCAGCATCTTCACATATTTGTGTGAAGCATACCTGGGAGTGCCTCTGAGTTTGAGGCTCTTCAGGTATTTCTACCAAATGGTGATGGGGAGAACCACGGAGACTCCTGGAGAATGTACATTGCGCCTTCACGACGAGAAGGCCGACGAGTACATTCATATGTACTCGAAATCCTCGTGGTCGTCATGGAAGAAGAACTGTTCTACATGATTCATGAGGATGATGGCCTCTACTTCACGGATGAGAGCGAATGAAAATCTCAAGTGGAGGAAGACCGTGGAGAAGACAGGAGTGGTCTGACGATGGGTGGATGACATCTATGACCTGCATGAAGTCAAGGGCTTGACCTCTTGGCATGTGGTGAGGACTTCACCAAGCGCCAAATTAGCTTGTCAAGCTTCGACTCATCCCCGACGGTCCATTGGTCGTGATGAAGCTATCTCCTGAGGAGGTAAGTCTTCGAGAGAAACTCCGACCAAGATTTTGTTATTTGATTATGGTAACGCTTTAAAATCTGTATTATTTCTTTTGCTTTTAAAGCCCTTTCTCCAAGAAATCAGAGAGCTTAATCAAAGCTAATCTGCCTGGGAGCCTCGTGAGAATTTGGATTCCCTAGATCTTGGCTATAGTTTCACGAAGAGAAACTAGCAAGGCTTAAGGTAAATAATCAAAAACTTCTTTTATCATGTATACATATTCTCCGATCGATTTTTGATCATATTCTATTTCTGCAGCTAGTCGGATTACGAATTACTCAGGGTGAGGGTCAACATCCCACCGTGGTTCTGACCGATTCGTGCCCTGATGCACTTGAAGAAGGTGAATCTCCCAAGGTAATAAAACATTTCAGATGAATATATATGTAGTTTAGATAAAAGATTTCATCACCTAACCAAATTCGTTTATTGGTTTAGGTGGAGAAGGTCAAGGCCGAGAGGCGCGATCGCGGAGGTCAGTAAACCCTGATCGTGCGTTGACGACCGGACAATTGTTACTGAAACAACTGGTCTGGAGGTTGGTGAAACCACTCCGCCCGACCAAATGGTCAAAGACATAATCCTCAACGAGCTGGTCGAGGGCATCGTTTCCGACATGCTGTTGGATGATGCAACGGGTTTAACCAACTCGCCAGATTCGAACCCAAGAAAAGCAGAGAAAATAAAAGGAAGGGTGACGACACAGAGTTTACCCTTCCGCGATTCAAAGTCAAATCTCGAAAACTAACCAGATATGTACAAATGAAAAATGGTGGTATAAGCGCATACCTCTAATGATTTCTTGATGATTCGATTTTGAACTTCCCTTCTTTGCTTTGCATATGTCTTCTGGTGTTCCGGTCGTTTCCGACCGGACTCCTCCTGAGGACCAGGCATTCGTGGAGATCCCCGACCAGAGTGCTTCCTAGGATAGAGCCCCGAGGAAAAAGTGGTGAAGAAGCCCGAAAGCAGTGTCAAGGCCAACGGTCGAGTTAGATCGAAGGTGGTTCTAACTCCTTCATGGAGGTAGATGCCCCTAAAGGCCCTCAACAGTTCCGACCGGTGTTGGTAATCCTTCTCAACCTGACAAGTTCCTTTTCACCCACGATTTATCGAGGATAAGGAGCTTGACGAGGCATGGGGAAAAATATCGGATCATCAAATCAAAATGCATCCTGATTCAATATTTGGCGGTTATAATGATTTGGTGATCCGGGTAACTATCTACGACCAGTTTCATAGTCTCTCTTAAAAAATCTTTTATAAAGAACTTTTTAAAGAGGAAATGCTATTTGAGCAGCATATGGTCGAGAATTTTGCCGTGGTCGGAGGACTGACCCAGCGGATTAAAGATTTGGAGTAGAAACACTCCGAATTGGAAAGTAAGAACTTTCCACTTAACCTTTTTCTTTCTTCAATGCTTTGCCCTTCGCTAATTATTCTCCCTTATTGTATTCAATAGATTTGGAGAAAATAAAAGAAGAGATCCTGGCTGAGAAAGCCAAGATAGCTCTACTTGAAGAGGAGATTAGAGCTAAGGACCGGTCGATCGCCGAAGCGACGACCAGCAATGAAACACTTAACAAAAGAATCGAAGGTAATATGTTGTAAACTTGACTTATTATTTTCCTTCAATTATGTTTGTGTTTATCAATCATTTTACTCTTGCAGAGCAAACGAAAATGCTGGACAGAACAGAAAAGACTTTGAAATTTGAGCAAGATAAAGAGGCGGCTCTCGTTCAAAATATTGATGAAAAGATTCTATTTTTGAACAAGATCATCTTTGATATGGGATCAGGATCAAGCCTGCCTACTTTAAGAGATCCAGTAGAGAAAATGAACTATTTGGGTCAACTTCTAGAGGATCTTAAAAATCTGCTCAAGACTTCTCAGAAGAACTATGCCCAGGCCATGAAACCAGGCGTTGCTAATGGAGTTAGTTTTGCTTTAGCAAAACTAAAAGCTTCCGACCCCTTCATTAATCTCAAAGCTGTTAAAGATGATTTCAACTGTCTACCTGACGAGGCGACCAAATTCATGGAAGAACTCAGGCCACTCGGAGACAAAGTTGTAGAGGAGATGGAGGTCAGATCTCCATCAAGCAAGAATTAGTCCGAAAATATTTCTAGAGTAGACCCTCGCAAATGTAAGAATATTGAAAAATAATGTATAAAACTTACCTTTTATGTCATCAACAATGCTTTTGTTTATTCCGCTTGACTTTTAAAATTCTCGATACCTCCTAGCCCCATCGTTTTTATAGTAGAAGAACTTTACTATACAAGCGGTAGCCAAGATAGAGAATGAAAGTCGAAACCGTTGTTTTGAAGGTATGTGCCGATATGAAGACAAAATTGATCATAGCAATACTAGGAAATCACTGTGGTCGGAACCAGCTTATGATTTCGTCTAGTTATAAATCCTTGTTTGTCAAGATCGAAATACCAATCAAAAGTTGTACATGGTTGGAAAAAAAGACTTGTTGTATTGACATAAGAAGAAATGCAAGAATGTATGCAATTGAAGAGAAGTGATCATATTTATATATACGACCTAAAACTGGTCGAAAAAAACTGATAAGAATAGAAGATATAGAAAAACATTTCGCAAAACGTGTTCAAGCTCAAGTCCGAATGGTGGCGAGGATCGTAAGAAAAGAACCTTCGCTAGGAAGCTCCTTCCAGTGGGCAGAACCACGTGCAAAGAAGGAGAGACTTCAACTAGGAGGTTTTCTGTGTCCCGACCAGTAGCCAAACGAGAGTAGAACAGAATGTTGAAATGAAGAAATATAGTCTTCATGATCTTAATAGCATAATGAACTATACATTGTTGCTTGTGTTATGCTCTGTTTACTCGTATGGCCACGCGTGGAATTATTCATGGAATGATCACGACTAGGACCTATACAGCGTATGACACTGATGTCGTTGCCAAAGAGTAACAAAGATCCCGATAAAGGATATCGGAGAGAAAAATTATCTTCTCCGACCATTTTAAACAACAATAATAGCTGACCAGGATATAGGCGATATATAAACTATATCACTTGTCGAAAACAAAAGAATGAATATACTAAATCAAGAATTGAAATAAAGTACAAAATAATTAGACATAAAACTTACGCAATTGATCAATGTTCCAAGAATTTGACAAAATTTGCCCATCCGACATGGCGAGTCTAATGAGAACACAGTCTGGGTGACTTGACCACAAAGTGTAAGGACATACCCACTTGGGAGAAAGCTTGTTGCGATTAGCCTAATTCTGAATTTTTCTGAGAACCAGATCACCTGCAGCAAGGCTGCGAGGTTACACCTTACGACTATGGTACCTTCGCATAGCTTGTTGATATACTACTGATCGTACAAGGGCTTGATTTCGTTGTTCTTCAAGGAAATTGATGTCGTCGAGTCGTTGTTCATTCTCGATCATTTTCATTAAAACGATCGCCCGAGCAAAGGCTAATTTTGAGTTCTCGAGGAAGCATGGCTTCAAAGACCATAAACCAAAAAGAATGGTGTTTCACCGCCGCACGATCGGTCGTGGTTCGAACGCCCATAATCTGAGCGGAATTCTTGAGCCCAAGCTCTGACCGCTTGATTAATCGGTCGAATACTCGGCATTTGATCCCTTGCATAATGATACCATTAGCTCGCTCAATCGCCCTATTGCTCTGCGGATGAGCAACAGAAGAAAAATGAACTTTGACGCCAAGTTCATCGCAGAATTCTTGGAATTGACTGCTGAGAACTGGGCACCATTGTCTGTGATTATACGACTGGGCACACCAAATCGTGTGATCACATTCTTCATTAGAAATATCTTAGCGGCCTCAGTTGTTGTTTTAACAACAGGTTCGGCCTCGATCCATTTTGTAAACGTGTCAATCATGACGAAAAGGAATTCGAAACCCCCGGGTGCTCTTGGGAATGGTTCCAGAATGTCCAGTCCCCAGGTTACAAAAGGCCAAGAAAGAGGAATGATTTGTAAGGCTTGTGCCGGCTGATGTACTTGTCGGCTATGGAACTGAAATTGTACACACTTCGTCACAAGCTCTTTCGCATCATAAAGGGCAGTTGGCCAGTAGTATCCTTGCCTGAAGGCTTTACCGACCAGTGTTTTGTAGGAATGATGTGCTCCATAGTCTCCTTTATGGATTTCGGTTAGCAACTTAATGCCATCCGTTTGAGATAGGCATCTCATCAACACTCCGTGAGATCCTCGTTTATACAAGGTACGTTCAATTAGAGTGTATGATTTGGCTTTTTGTGCTATACGATCAGCCTCTACATCATCTTCTGGAATTATGTCATGTTGAAGATAATTGTAAATCGATGTCATCCAATCTCTACCTTGATCGTGACAGCGCCAACCGTCAATGACCTGAGGAGCATCCATGTTCCTTTGATCGGTTTGTACGACCTGTAAAGAATTATGTATGTTCTCAGAAGGCTCGACTACCGAGGATGAATCGAGTTGCTCGAGAAAAACTCCGAGCGGGACGGTCGACCTCGTGGAGGTCATCCGTGCCAACTGGTCTGCCAGAAAGTTTTCCTTTCTAGGAATATGTTGGATCTGAAAATCGAAGAAGTTCCTTTCGAGTTTCCATACTTCCGCCAGATAAGATGACATCTTGGTACCCGAGCATTGATACTCTTTCCCTACTTGATTCGCTACTAGTTGAGAATCACCTTTCACTAGTAATCATGAATCCCGAGCGAACGAGCTGCTCAGAGTCCTGCCAGTAAACCTTCATATTCTGCCACATTATTTGTGGCGGAAAATTTAACTAGATGGCGTGCTTGATCGTTCGCGAAGAGGATATCGAGATCACTCCGACCCCGATCCTTTTAACATCAATGAACCGTCGAAGTATATTGTCCAGTCATCGTGGTGTTCGTACTCGAGCCCTTAGGTGGGTTCAGGGTTTGTCCATTCGGCAATGAATTCTGCTATTGCCTGGGACTTTATTGCTGCTCGTGAGATGAAATGGAGGTCAAACACCTCTAGCTCAACCGCTCATTTTGCTACTCGTCTTGATGATTCCCTATTTTCAAGGACTTGACCAAGGGGATATCCGGTCGGTACGACCACTTTGTGGGCCTGAAAGTAGTGCCTTAGCTTCCTTGAAGACATAAGGAGACCATAGAGCAACTTTTGTACCTGTGGGTATCTTTTCTTTGGTCCATGTAAGACTTTGCTTATGTAATATACTGGTCGTTGGATGTTATCGCGTTCTCGACCAAAGACACCGCTAATCTGCTTGTGGCATTGCCACGTAAATCAAGCAATGTTTCATCCATCTTGGAGAAACTAAGACCGGGTGCTTGTAAGGTACTTTTTAAGTTCTTCAAAGGCATCGCGTTTGCCTCTTTAGTCCACTCAAAACTCCGTGTTTCCAAGAAGCTTAAAGAAAGGTAATCCTTTTTCACCTAACCTTGCTATGAAATGACTTAGCGCCATACACATTTGGTTAGCTTTTGACCTCTTTCTTTGTGGTCGAGGGCGATCTCGTCGATGGCTTTTATCTTTACCGATTTGCTTCAATACCTCTAGCCGAGACTAGGAAATCGAGCAATTTTCCAAGTGAAACTCCAACACACACTTTTCCGGATTTAACTTGAGGTTATGCCTTCTCGTGTTATTGAAAGTTTCTTGTAAGTCATGAACATGATCACTAGCGTTGACGCTCTTACGACCGGATCGTCAACGTAAGCTTCAAGGTTCTGACCTATTTGTGGATTAAAGGTTTTTTGCATCAACCTTTGAAAAGTTACATTAGCGTTTTTGAGACCAAATGGCATCTTAACATAACAGTAAGTGCTATAAGGGGTGATGAAGGAAGTTTTCTCTTCATCTTCTTTACACATGTTAATCTGGTGGTACCCTGAATATGCATCTAAAAAACTTAGTAATTCGCACCCGATGGTAGAATCTACCAGTTGATTCGCACCCGATGGTAGAATCTACCAGTTGATCAATGCGCGAAAGGCGAAAATCATCCTTTGGACAAGATTTATTAAGATCTGTAAAGTCGATACACATTTTCCATTTCCCATTATTCTTCCTAACCATTACAGGGTTGGCGAGCCACTGAGGGTGGTTGACTTCCCGGATGAATCCAGCCTTGAGAAGCTTGTCAATCTCCAACTAGATTGCCTCCTTCCGATCAGGTGCAAAACGCCGTAGCTTCTGCTTGATCGGTTTCTTATCGGCCGAGAGCTAGCTCGTGCTCGATCACCTCGGGGACTCGGGCATATCGACGCCGCGGGCGAATACGCCCCGATTTGCTCGGAGGAAGGAGACGAGCGATTCTTCCTATTTAGGATCGAGTCTTGCTCCGACCAGAACCTTGCGAGCGGATGGGTCAGCATTTTCTGACCCAGGTAGTGAGTTGGCGCTGTCCGGAGAAGCGTCTTTGTCGAGCGATACCTCTTTTGACTAGTCGGACGGTTTCAGCGTCATCTTCGGCCTCGAGCGTTTGACCTGTACAGTAGATGGGTCAGCCTCTCTGGTCGGAAGTTCATCGACCAGTTCTAGGGATTTTCGATCACATACAAAGGCCATTTTCTGGTCTCCTCGAACCGTAATGACTCCTCTTGGTCCCGGTATTTTCAAACTTTGATAACCGTAGTGCGTGGCTATCAAGAATTTTGCTAACGCTTTGGTCAACCAAGGATCTCATTATATGCTGATTCAAAATCTACAATATCAAATGGAATTTTTACGCTCGAAATTATCGTTTTCCTAACGAACCTAGAGGGAAACTTGTCCTATCGGTTTGGCGGTGGAGCCAGGAACTATGCCATGAAAAGCATATTTCACAAGTTTCACCTTTGACATAGGGACCTGCATCTCTTTTAAAGCTCCCACAAATAATATATTCAAAGAACTACCTCCATCTACTAAAACTCAATTAACCCTACAATTATTAATAGTTGGTTCAACAACAATAGGGAACCTACCCGGTCGAGTCGAAGGGATGGGGCAGTCGTCTTTGCTGAAGGAAATTACCGTGTCCGACCACCTTGACTGCTTGGTGATGGTCAGAGATTTGACGAGGTTGACCTCCCGCTCTATGGCCTTCAGATGACGCCTGGACTCGTATGAAGAAGATCCTCCAAAAATCATGTTGACTATGTGTTGGGGATCCTGGTACTTCATCTCTTCATCGCCATCCTTGTCCTTTTTGGAGCTTGTTTCTCCGGGTTCTAGTATTGCGGAAATGGTCCTTTACCTACATAATAATCCTCCAGTCTCTTTTGCTAGACACGATAGGTGCGCAGATCATGCCCTGCCTGTTGGTGAAGTGGACACCACTTCTTGTTTTTCTGGAATCCTTCGGTTGAAGCCCTTGCTTTGCTTCGACCGGTGTAGTCCTTCTTACCCTTCGTGAATTTTTTCAGAATCGCTAAGACTTCCTTATCGCTTCGGTCTGCGGTTCTTTTTCTTCTTGAGAGACTTTTTATTCTTTTTTCTGGTTTGTCCGGGCTAGGTGAGAATTTTGTCTTTCCGATCGATGGCCTCACACCACTCAATTGCTTCGCTAGCGGTGGCATACTTATCGGCCATGTCGAAAAGCTCGACGATGGTTCGTGGAGGGTTCATTGCCATGTCCTCTGTAAACCTCCGGTTCCTTAAACCTGCCTTAAAAGCCTGAATAACCGATGACTCTGCGATTTCCGGTACGAAATTACGAACCTGGCGGAACCTCTTCATGTATTGATGTAAAGTCTTATCAGAACCCTGCCGGATTCGGTGGAGATCATCCTCCTTTCCAGAGTGGTCGTACGTACCCTGGAAGTTCACGATTAAGAGGTCACAGAGTTGCTCCCAAGTATAGATTGAACCGACCAGTAGGTTGAGTAACCAAGACAAGGCGAGACCTTCGAGCACGGTGGGTAAATAGTTAGCCATTATATTTTCGCCACCACCGGCACTCGATGGCGGTGGTGTATATTTGGAGAAATTCTAGCGGTTTTGAGTCCCGCTGAATTTGTCCAAGCTAGCTTGCCGAACCGGTTTGGCCAACACACAGCCTGGAGCCCTGTAGAGAAGGCTCGACAACCTATGATGGATTCATGGCGCCTTCTCTGGGAAGGCACCGGATTGTAATCGGTCGGAGACCGGTTCCTATGGTTGGAACGCAGGCGCTCCGATAAGCCGATCCGGTCGTGGACATTTGTGTAATGTCTCCAACCGCCTACTTGATTCAAACGGTGCTTGAGATCGTCAGGTTCTAGCGTTTGTTCTTCTCGGCATGGTGAGGGAGTTGCTATCTGAAATAGCCTTCTTCCCTCGTGACTCCTAGGTCAGAATCGCCGAGAGGGCCTAGGTATCGTTTCTTCCCCAATTTGACCATGTTTCCCTCTACTGAGGGAGGAGCGTTGAGATGAAGTGATGGTTTGACTTCCCAGACTTCTTTGTTCTTATTATGAACCGTCTGTGATATACAACTATCACCGGCGTTTTTTTAATAGAACCATCGGTGATAGTTCACAGACGGTCTTTATTGACAACCGTTTGTGGTACAGGAGATTATCACAAACGGTTCTTGAATAGAACCGCCTGTGATAGTTCACAGACGGTTCGTGAATAGAACCGTCTGTGAAGTATCACAGACGGTTCTATTCAAGAACCATTTGTGATAGGCTGGCACGGCAAATGCCTGGACCCGACAGACCCAACATAGATGGTTCTATTTTAACCGTCTGTGATGTGGCGTCTACTATTGCCTGTTTTGTAGTAGTGTGTCTAAAATGGCTTGGACACACATTTCGATGGATTTTGTTGAAGGGTTACCAAAAGCAAGAGGAAAGGATGTCATTCTAGTAGTGGTGGACAGATTGACTAAATATTCTCATTTTATTCCCATGTCCCATCCTTATTCAGTTCAACAAGTAGTTCAACTCTTTATGGATCACATATTCAAGCTACATGGAATGCCAATTAATTGTCCTAGTGACAAACAGGGACCGAGTATTTACCAGTAAGTTGTTCCAAGAGATATTTAAAACACTGAAGGTTTCACTTCGTTTCAGTACAGCATACCACCCACAAACCGACGGTCAAACCGAACGAGTAAATCAATGTTTAGAGTCTTATCTCATATGCATGACATTCCAGGAACCGAAGGAATGGATGACATGGTTGAATCTTGCTGAGTGGTGGTACAATACTTTATATCATACATCACTGAAGGTCACACCATTCCAAGCCTTGTATGGCTATCATCCTCCTCAAATTAGTGAGTTGACTATTCCTTGTAATATCTCAAATGAGGCTCGAGTGACCATAGAGTAGAAGGAAGATATGATGAAAAAGATTAAAGAAAACTTACACCAAGCTCAAGGAAGAACAGAGTATTTTGCTGATAAGAAAACAACAGAAAGGGTTTTTGAAATAAGAGAGATTGTATATCTAAAAATGCAGCCATACAAGTAGAATGCTTTTGGACTTAGAGGAATTTTGAAGCTAAGGGCTAAGTACTATGGGCCATTTCGAGTTATGGAGAAGATAGGAAAACTAGCTTATAAGATACAATTCCCTGATGACACTCATATTCATCATGTGTTTCATATGAGCGAACTCAAAAGACATGTAGGAAATAATGTTGTTCCTTTGCCTGGGGTTCCATTGGTCAGGCCTAATAGGAAGGTGAAGAATGGTACTATTGTAATACTTGAGAGGAGTGATTCCCAAAGGAAATGAACCAGTGGTTCAGTGGCTTATACAATGGGAGAACTTGGATATCACATATACTATATGGGAGGATGCATCCTTTAGATAGAAGACTTTTCCAAGTTTTGATCCTTCAGGGCAAGGATGAAGTTTAGAAGGGGAAAATGTTCGGACTCAGTGGAATTGAACTGAAGTTTCAGAAGTTTGAGGCCATCGCACAAGTCAGCACTTAATGCAACGCTTCGTCGATTTCAGTTGATGTCACCAGCTTCACATCCAGGCCAAGAAATTTCACTTGAAGGAGATCAGACGGCTCAAGGGAGATGAAGTAATGCCTGCGTTGCCCTGTTGATGTCATGACATTGTCGTTCCATGTTTAATTTCAGTTTGCTTTGTCTGATGTTAAAAACTCAATTACATCTTTACTTTAGCTGTAAAACTCTTAGGTATAAGCTCGGACTGGAGTAAAATAGACAGATTGATGAAGCATATTCTTAGTTCGTCTCATAGTAAAGTAGTTCTAAGGTTTTCTTTATCGATCATTCCCAAATCTATTGAAAATCCACAAAATTGTTTGTCGGATCTGATGGCATCGCCGGTGTCTATGCACGTAGAAACCTGGACACACACACACATGAGCACACTGGAAAACTCCAAAGAGAAGATGAACACACAAAATGTTTTGGTGCTGCCCAAACTTCTGCAGCTTTTCTCTTTTCTTCTCATTTTATACATCAAGAAACACTCTACGTTACAAGTAATGCAATGAAGTGCTACTAATGATGCTGTTTCTAGTGCCCACTATGGCAATGAACACACACATGCAACTAGTGATGCCGTTTCTAGTGCCCACTAGTGCTGCTGTTTCTAGCCATGATGATGCCTTTACATGCAAATAAACAATTAAATCAAGATTATAGCTAACAATTTTCACCCTAATCTTGACATGCTGACTCACCGTTGTGGATCATCCGCAACCTCTTGCCATGCGCAGCGGCTTTCTCCTTGTTGCCACACGCAGCGGCTCCTCTTGCATGACTCATCGCGCCATCAGTGGTCTTCAACACTTATCTTCAAGAAATTTTACCTTCCCACTCGGCACGGGTTAGCAACACAAGTTCCCTTTATGTGTCGCCAAATCCATGCTCGCAGCCACTTGCACGACTCATCGTACCATTAGCGGTCTTCAACACTTATCTTCAAGAAGTTTCGCCTTCCCACTCGGTATGGGTTAGCAACACAAGTTCCCTTTATGTGTCGTCAAATCCATGCTCGCAACCACTTCTCTACCACATGGTGCACTCCGCCTTGAGGGGCAGTACAATCGCCCTTACCACGTGATCACACTTGAGGGACATTATAGTCATTCCTGCCATCCGCGATTGTGAACATGAGAGTCACCGCAGCCCATGCACTTGGCAGTTCTTCTCGTCAGGACATAGAGATGGACAGTACATTTGCCCATCTTGCCTTGCCGGTTGACGACGATGCTCCTTGATAGCATGTATTTCTGGAGACACGCTGTCTCCATTCTTCACCGCTACCTCTTGGTCGTCACAACTTCACCGTCGGTGACACGACTCACCGAGAGACTCCAACCTCGATTCTTCCTACGATGAAAGCCTCCATGCCATCGTTGTTTGTCAGCCTCATGCCAACTCATTTTCCGACGGCTTTGCACCGTCTCACCTTGCCATCGCTGGTCTCCACCTCCCGTGGAGACTGCCATCGTCGGCCAACTCCGCGGAAATCACGTCGCCGCCGCTGGTGTGCACGTCACGTGCGATTCCGGCACACCGTGTTGGCCTCGCTCTGGCCGCGTATACCTTCGTTGTCGTGCTCCTGAGCGCATGGTGATGCCACCACCATCGCCGCACTGTGCACCTTCGCCAAATGTCTCGCTTCCTCACCGTGGAGCAGATGCTCCACGCCAGACGCTTAGTTTGCGCTGCCGCCTTACGTGCTAGCACTCGCGTGGCGCCGCCTCGCCAAATTTTGCCCTCGACGCGCACACCCGCATTCGCCCGCCGCCAGGCGCCGTGTCGCCAGCGCCACTCACGATGCATGCCTTTACGCGACGACAGGTTAGCTGGCATTGCTGGCACGCTTGCGCTCAGGCACACTGCGCCGCGCCTTTGCTTTGGCTCCTACCAGACGCACTCCGCTTCGGTCGTGACACTCGCCGCCTTCTTGGCCGAGGCTATGTTACGCGCTTCGCTTTGTGCGCCTTTTCGCACTTTTGCGCCGCACCCTGCCCGCCGCTTTGCGCCACATCTCGACCAAGTGCCACTTCGCACCGAGCCGAGCAGCGATGCCTCGGTCAAGCCGCCATCGCACCGCTTAGGGCGAAAGCAGTGCGCCACGACCATGCCGCGCCTAAAGTCGCCGCTAAGCGGCAAATCGGCAGACGTCCGTCGCGAGCACCTTGGACAACCGCTCCACGTTACGCTCCAACTGCTCCTGCTGGTCCTCGAACAAGTATTGCACCATCGCCAGGTTCGCCCGCTCCACCGGGTACCATGCCATGTCGCTAGCGCCAAGGCCGCGTCGCGTTCCTACACGGGCGCCACCCAGCGGCACTCTCCTCACATTGAACCTCGTTTTGATACCAATTGATGGCACCGCCGGTGTCTATGCACGCGGAAACCTGGACGCGCATACACACGAGCGCACTGGAAAACTCCAACGAGAAGATGAACACACAAAACGTTTTGGTGCTACCCAAACTTCTGCAGCTTTCCTCTTTTCTTCTCATTTTATACATCAGGAAACACTCTACGTTACAAGTAACGCAATGAAGTACTACTAATGCTGTTTCTAGTGCCCACTACGGCAATGAACACACATGCAACTAGTGATGCTGTTTCTATTGTCAACTAGTACTGCTATTTCTAGCTATAATAATACCATTACATGTAAATAAATAATTAAGTCAAGATTATAACTAACAGAATCAGCACGGATCCTGACACTCCTCGACCTCGATCAGCGTCGCCAATCTCTCCTTATCATCGCGCGCCTCGAGAAGCTAGTGCTCCATCACAACGTCGTTCGCTTCCGTGATCCGGCCTGCAGCACGGAGACGGTCACACTGAGGATTGGGAGGATGCCATGCGATGACGGCGCCGACCACATCGGCTGCATCCACATGATGCAAGGTGGCGGTAACATCGATTATTTTGCATCTTGATCTCTTGGATAGTATGTGAAAAATTTTAGTGACAGATTAAGACCGTCAGAAAAAAAAGAGGATCAGTGACACTTGTACGTGCGTGATTAATAATGCAGGAGAGACGGACGTGGCAGCTGCTGCCTCCACGAAAGACCAGTTCAGAGTGACCGTCAGGTCCGGCGCCGTTGACATCCCTTCCTTGCTGTACCAGGTCAAGGAGAAGCTCAACTGCAACGAGGAGCTCGTCGTTACGCCGGCGGCCAGGAGAGACACCGGCGGCGGTGGTGGCGTCAAATGGGACGACGTCAAGAAGTACGACGGCAAGGACGAGAAGGCCAACAAGGGCGCCGCCGAGGATGGCGAGGACAAGCAGAAGCACTCCAGAAAATAAATCTGATCGGACGCTAACAAAATATCCTAATTAAAAAGGACGCGACTAGCGTTCGGACCAAGCGCTAGCATTATACGCTGCGTGTTACCTTTGATCTGACGTCATGGGGTTCAGCCGTCCGATCTCAACGTGTTTTTTCCTTCCTCCCGAAACAAGTGAAAAGGAATCCAATACAACATCATACACTCCCGATGCAATAACCAAAAAACTCCTTCGCCCGATCTTGCCCGTCCATGAGATTCAAAGTTTCTCCACCGAAAAAGGATTGAAAAAAATAACATATTCTCATCGAAATTACATGGAAACCATCAATATAGGACCTAGCTACACTTTAAAACTAATTCAAATATCACAATCAAACAAATTTTGATATTACAACATTGCAACATTTGAAAATAATAGTGTAACATCTGAAAATAATTATTGCAATATCAAGAAATTTGCAACATTTAAACCTAATTTATCAAACATTTTGATTTCATGTGTGCAATCGACGATAATAGTTACAACATCGAGAGCTTTTTATGAAAAAGAATATATTTCAAAAAATTATTGCAACATCTAAAATCACTCATTGTAATAAAAAAAACTTTATAGCTACAACAAACATCAACACCATGTGTAAAAACCCAACGGAACCTCTAAAAAACGTCTTCCGTAGAGGCGCAGTGGCTGCCACTGGTGTTGCTCGTGAGGATAAGAACGTTCCTATCGCGGTTGGCGCCGAGCTATCACCGAACCAGACTTCAATGTCGGGCCCCACATGCTGCTGTTGCATAAAGATAAACGTATTAAGATTCGTTTATGCAGCACATACAACATCACGATTACTTGTGGATACCAGTTGGTCTTCAGTCATTTAAGACAAGCTATGTTGACGTCAAGATTTTAGGAGTACATGAAATTTTTCTCAAGCTTTGGTCTAGTTCCTATGACATGCGGGCCATTACAAGGAGATACTTCTTTTGGGTACGTTTCTTGTGTACACTACCTCGTGTGCAACTTTCCGTCAAGCCTTAGCCAGGGAAAACAAAATCCCAAACGGGTCCCATGGGAAAAAATTGAATTGTTACTTTTCTTGTGCTGTTGTGCATCTCGACACATGCATCGCTGCTTCTATTTGGCTTGACGGAAAGTTGCACACGAGGTAGTGTACACCAGAACGTACCCAAAAGAAGCATCTCCTTGTAATGGCCCGCATGTCATAGGAACTAGACCAAAGCTTGAGCAGAATTGTGTATGGATGTATATGCCAATGTTATGGATATGTGTACTAGCGAATTCATCACGTGAGATTAAGACGATCACACGGCGATTTGAATTATTCAACGTTCGAGGTTCGACATTATAATTTTATCAGTATATAATAAGATAAAGTTACAAAAAAATAACGGTCAAAGTCACATCTTGTAGATTGTGAAAAGCCAAAAACATCACTTAAATAAGAAACGGAGTACTCATCTCGTAGACCGTGAAAAATAAAAAAAAAACATCACTTAAAAAAGAAACAGAGGGAATACTAATAAAATTATAAAATTATGAAATTATTTTTAACAATAAATCTAATGATATAGTTTTCGTAGGCTATCTAGATAATTTTATACGCTTTAGCGGTCAACTTAAAAAACGGTACGAATTCTATAACATCAAATAAGAAACTGAGGTGGTCCTGTTGGCTGCTCAGCTGTAATAAAGATTTTTCTCGATTGTTTCATTCATGTGGTTGTGAAACATCCATGTACGCTCTGGTCCAGTGTGAACGCCATAGACGCAGTAGGCTCTGGTCAGGTGCGAACACCATGGACGCACTGGGTATACACAGTAATGACATCAGTCAGTGGCGAATCTAAGATGAAATATAGGGTAGGCTCAAAGTTTCAAATAACTAAGCTAATTTGAGATAAACATAGTCTTGTATTCTTATACAATCAAATTCAAACATGAATAAAAACACAAGTAAAGCAAAAAAAAATGTTTTATAATAAACCGGCAAGGCATGCATATTATACCTGACTTGCCAGCAGACCTTAAAAGCACATGAAAATTTGGCTATTTACAATTATGACCGAGTACAATCTTGTAAACTGTTTCACAATAATAAAACATTTAGACCAACTGAAGCAAGAAATAGAGCCTAGATGTAGTGTCCCAAAACCGAGTATCCATTTCTTCCACCAACAGAGCACACAACCATTCCAATCACTCACAGCCACTCATTTTTCCCCCACACATTCTCTCCAACAGCCAAAGCCCCCACGCTGTCTCTCTTCCCACCAGCAGACCAAACTTCTAGTCATCCCTTTTCTTCTCCAAACTTTAACACTAGTTTATCATCACACCTTCTCTCCTTCCAAACTCTTCCAAAAACCAGAGAACTCTCAATGCATGTCACACCATTGTGATCCTCATCACTCAAGCATCCCATTTTGCCAACTAGATTTCGCATGCGAGTTCGTTTGATCGTTTTGCAAGAAGAGAGAAGGAGAGGCAATGTACACTGTCAGTGACTTGCTGTGGCCGGACAAGAAGAATGAGGAGGCGCTGTGGCAATGGCCGTGGCTTGCTGCGACCATGGCGATGTCTACGCGGTGGCGCTACAGTGGCAAGACGGCCGGCGCAGCGACGCTGGCTTAGTGGCACAACTTTGTCGCCTGTAGTGGCGCGAGAGCCATGGAGCCAAGACACCGAGGACCCGAACAATGCTTCTTCCTCCACACTAGACAGAGCCCAAAATTCCCAATCGAAGAAAACAACGAAACATCACCATAGTTCGCAAAGCATTACCATCATAAATAAATGCCGACCTCCTCATCCTCCTCGTACTCCATCTCATCAACGAAATCATCTGTCGCCTCCACATCAGGCCGCTCGTCATTGTACCCTTTCCTCTTCTTCTTGGCAAAGGGCACCACCACTAAGGCATTTCGACAAACAGCTGTCGGGCATGAGCATCCGGGAGAGGCCCTCTGGCCAGCCGGAGTTTGGGATGGGGGTGTTGGTGCCAGCGGGGAGGGTAGGCTAAAGCTTGATGAAGCTCACTATTTGGAATCGCCCACGACATCGATGAGTCTAAATCTTTGTCACATAAGATTTTTAATTATGTTGATAAGAGAGAATAAAGAGAGAGAATGAAGTTGTCTAGCATACAACAGATAGCCTATAAAGCCTTTATAGACTACTGCTTTGTTGTTGTATCTATGATGTCTGCATAGTTTATGGGATTATATACACATAACTTAGAGCATGTACAATGGGGTTATGTCAGCCGTTTATAGTCGTTGTCATGTAGGATTTTTGCTGATGTGGATGAAAGAGAATGGAGAGAGAAATATGTTGTCTACAATCTTGTAGTCGATCACGTATCGCGAAAGCAAGCGTTAAAAGGTTGTGTACTTCTATAAATACAACTAAAAAACAACAAATTGTCTGCTCTTATTTTATGAAATTTATCTTTAGTCTTTGTCTATTAGCGATATAAAGAAGCTTCTTATAAACAGCCATTATCCTGCATTATCAGACGTCTTTCTTAGAGACAACTCATACAATGAATTGCCTTTATGAATTATCTTTAATTTTATCTATAGATGACATATCAAATATTCCAAATAACAATCGGCTATATCATTTTACACGTCGCAAACGGTTTGGGCGGTTTGGCTCTAATAAATACAGTTGACGTAGCCTGTCCTTTCACTTTCTTCTCTTTCTATGAGAAGACCTTAGGTAGGTAAGTCTCCTTTGCGCTGGTTACTTTTTTCCACGTTGCGCACAGCTAACCTGTCTCGTGGAGCTGACCTGCTACAAATACCCGCGAATAGAAGGCCCGCAGTTGCTTGGTACAAGCCAAGGCAAGCTTGGAGGAAGAGACTGGGAGTGGGAGGTAGGAGAAAAAGAGCCAATTGAGAGACTGGAAAGAAGAGACTGCGAGGGAAAAATCCAAGAATTGAAGGTTAGTGACCGAGCGCTTGCTTAATTTCATTGTAATCAGAGATGCAGATAGGCTAATTTTCTGTTGTTCGTCGGCTTAATTAAGCAGCTGAGCTAATTTGATTTGTAGATTGTGCTGTAGGGCAGCAAGATCGATGGCCGATCCAGTGGGCTGCCTGAGGCAGATTGCGGAAGTTGCGCTCAAGAGGGTGAAGACGGTTAGCAAGAACAAAGAGTTATGCCGTCGGATCGGAGGGCGCGTGACCAGAGTCAGTGGTATCCTCTCGCAGCTTCCGAATACGGAGATGAGGAATAACCCGATGATGCGCGCCGCACTGGAGGAGACCCTCCGTCGCGCCCACACGCTTGTCACGGCCTGCCAGGAGAAGAACATCGTGTGCCTTTTCTGCATGGCCACCAAGCTATCCAAAGAGTTACGTGGTGTAAAGAAAGATATCAAGGACCATATGATGGAACATATGTTCGAAGCGACCCTTGCCACCAGAAACAATGTCCGGGTCCACATTGAGCGGGTCCACATTGAGCAGGTCCACATTGAAGTCCACAACGAGGTACAGTACCGAAACTATTCTAGTGAGCTAGGCAATAGGGCTATGTTTGGATGGTAGGAACAATTACAGATTTTATATAGGAATTAAGCTTTTTGTTGTGAAATTCACGTGTTCCCGGGACTTAAAAGTTTCAAGTCAATCCCATTAATCCACCGTATCCAACGGAGCACGTGCACATCATTGCACACATCACTTCTCACTAAACGAGCACTCATGTGTACCGTAAATAAAACAGATCACAGGATCAGTGGGTGATAACAAACACTCACACTCTAGCCACCAGGCCGGTGCTTGCCCTCCCTAAATGATACTCCCTCTGTTCTTTTTTACTTGATATTTTTAATTTTTTACGGTCTTCGAGATGCGGCTTGACTTTGGCCGAATTCTTTTTATAACTTTACGTTAAGATGTAGTAATAAAATTATAATATTATGATAGTATTTTTAACGACAAATCTAATGATATAATTTTCATATAGTCAATCTAGATAGTTTTAAATCTATTGAAAAGTTTGACGGCACGGATTCTAGAAAGTTAAGTAAAAAAGAACAGAGGGAGTAACTTTTTTTAGTCCCTCAAATCTCAATGCTAACCGATTGGATAGTTAACTTAGGAAAATAATAACTTAACAAAATGATGAGAGTAATTTTGTTATTTCAGGATACAGGAGTGGTGCGCACGCAACAAGTGGACCTGACGACGCCTTTGCTTATTTCCTGCACATCGCAGGTGTTGTATTGCTTGCACATTGCATGTTTTTATTTTATTATTTCGATGTGTTGCATTTTTAAAAATCACCTATTATAACTTAAAGCATAAAACAATGTACAACAAACAATATATGGCTATCTTTTTTTTCACGTGGCACTTTGGCAGGTCACGTGGTTCTAGCCCTACTAAACTGATCATAATAGCCTTATGATCAATCTTTTTTTCAATCAAGGAAATACCCTCTTTTTAATTGTGAGAAAATTCCTCATATACCGCATCTAGATCCCCAATTGGCCATTGATAATTAAGCGTCCTTTCCCCCTCTCCTCCCGTGCTCTGCCTTTGTAGTGACCTACGCCTCCCACCTCAAAATCCACCACTGCCCGGCCACCTCTTGTAAGGCTCACCGCGGTTAAGCGGGACCTTCTCAAGTTCTATAGCTATAAATTAGACTTTCTACTTTGGTTTAGGCGTTATGCCAGTAGTATTTGTAGGCTTGATGTTGGGATCCAAATATGCAAATCTGGACCCTCTGTATATACTTGACGATGATTAAAATCTCTTAATATTACTTTATTTAATTAAAGACCGCACATCCTTCGTGGTCGTAACCCCTAAGGCCAACGATCCCATGGTCGTGAGGATTCCAGAGGTTACATTGTGGTACTCTGGTCGAACGAGGTCCTGTACCTTATCCCTAACCAGGTAACTGCTCGTAGAAGCAGTGAACTGACACTTGGATTCGATTCCAAGTATATTCCTTACCATGTGACGAATGGAACACATGCCATATTTGTTCCAAACCACGCGATGCTTCTAGCTCTATGTCACTAACAATAACTACCATATGGTTATTGTCTCCGCTGATATCAACTGTTCGGCAGTTGATATCTTACTAACTGCCAATGTTTCTCCGACTGGATACGACACTTCCAAAGGGTGCCATTTCTAGGAGTAACTGTCACCTCTTCATCAGTTATTTAAAGGAAAATCAAAGGCAATTGAGGGAGATCGAAGCAAACAAGTTGACAAGCCACGACTGATTCGATCAAGCCTAAGGTGTATGCATCAAGACAGTTAGATTCAAGCAATACACACAGTGTAATTATGGCTAGTTCACTGCCTTGTCGAAGGCACCCCCTGTAAACGATCCAGTTCATTACAATAAAGAGCAATCCCATTTCTCCTAAGAACTCTTAGCCATTTTTCTCTATTTATTTTGTAAGATCGGCGACTCAATTGTCGACAGCTGGCATCGTCCGTGGGGAAGAAGGCGTTGAGTTCTTGAAGCTTGCTTTGCTCAAGCAATCCTCATTCACTTTGCTTCGCTCCATCATTGCTCATGCGAATATGGCAGGGACTTGGGATGAGGAAAACTGGTTCGACTTGACGGACTACTCTAACCTCGACAAGGACGCACGCATCCACACCATGAAAGAAAATGGGATGTTATCATCATCCTCGCCGCCGCCGCCACTACCGAGTCCAAATGAGATTGACCGCATGGATGAGGATTCACCGCTACCATCAGTGGCGCAGCCAGAGGAATTGGTCGTTCTGACCAGTTCAGAATTTCTGAACACCTCTACAAGCCTGGTCCTCTCGACCAGCAAGAATGTCGATAAAAGCCTAACGCTTCGATCGTAGGGCCATGTACTCTCGATACGGTCATGGGTGACTAGTATTCGCCAACAGCTCCTACGTATTTCGGAGGCCAACCGACATCTGGTGAGGGTGTCAAGGAAGTTACCACTGGTCGTAGGCCAGGTGGGAATGATAAAACTCAGCGTACGGTCGGCAATCCGTCGGGTCAGGCTTAATCCACCACAAAGCCCACCGAAGGTGATAATCTCCGACCGCTCCCTATCGTGGAGGCTCCTTGCCGAAGCACTGGAAGGCTCTCCCTTAGTTACGACAGGAGCTCGTCGGAAGACTGCTATTGGAGGCATGAGGTCCACACAATCGGATATACCAATCAAGATGTCATGCACAATTCTCCACAGCTTAACCCGCCACCACCTATTGGTGGAAATGATGCGAGCACTCAAGCACCAAATGGCGGAGGTGATCGAACTGATGGACATTGATCGCTTAACTGCTGCTTTCTACACAACAAGCATGATGGGTAAGACAGGACAAACCGGAAGGTCGGAGGGGAATTTGACTCGTCAAACATCCACTACTAGTGGGAATCCTCCAAGATATTCGGTAACAATTTAAAATCTGCAACAAGTTCATGACATTCTGAATAACCCAGATCCTGCTCTGGCAAAGACTCCTAGTTATGTTCAACTCGTAGGGTAGGTATCGGAGATCCTCCAACAGACCATGCAGCGTATAGAAATATACTGGGAGTAAAGGAACTCGCAAAGTCACACTATGACTTCTTCCCTGCGCTCCTCCCTCAACAAAAGACAACATGGTCGGACGGTGGACCGATCGATACCAAGACCTCCTCGAAGATTCCGACCAGGGAGTCACGAGGGAAGACGGCTCATCCAAGCAGCCACTCCTCCCCCTCGTCAAGAGGAATGACCACTTGGATCAGATGGCCTTCGACATCATCTAAACCAGGCACGTGGTCAGAGGATTTATACTAACGTCCACAACCGGATTGGGACACCAGAAACTCAGAATGTTACTTTGAGGAATCGGTCCCCAACCGACTACAATTCGGCTCATTTTCAAAGAATGCGCCACAACTGTATTACGAGATGTCAAGCATTCTCGGCAAGGCTCCAAGCTGTTCGCTGGTCAGATAGGTTCTGATCAGCCAAGATAGAGAAGTTCAATAGGACTCAAAACCCATTAGAATTTCTTCAGATCTATACTACCACCATCAAAACTGTTGGTGGTAATGACAATGCGATGACAAACTACTTGTCCACGGTCCTTGAAGGATCTGCCCGGTTGTGGTTGCTCAACCTACTGGTCGGATCTATTTACACTTGGGAGCAGCTCTGCGACTTATTGATCACAAATTTTCATGGGAGATACGACCGCCCCAGAAAAGAAGACGATCTACATCGGATCAAGTAAAAAACTAATGAAACTCTTCAACAATAGATCAAGAGGTTTAGCCAGGTTCGAAATTCTATTCCTGAGATAGCAGATTCCTCTGTTATCCAAGCTTTTAAGGCAGGATTGAGAAATCAACGGTTTACGGAGGATATTGCAATGAATCCTCCACGAACAACTATTGAACTTTTCGACATGGCTGATAGATATGCGGCTGCAAGTGAAGCGGTCGAATGGAATGAAGCTATTGATCGAAAGAATAAAATCCCTCAACCTAGCTTGGAGAAACCAGAGAAGAAGCATAATAAGTCTATCAAGGGTAAGAAGAATCGCAAGCCTAACAACAAAGAGGTTCTTGCAATTCCAGAAAAGTTTTCTAAGGGTAAGAAAGATTGTATCGGTCAGAACAAGGCAAAAGCCCTGACCGACGAATATAAAAAGAACAAGAAGTGGTGTCTACTTCATCAGGCGGCAGGGCATGATCTGCGCACCTACCGAGCCTGGCAAAACAAGCTGGAGGACTATTACTCAGGTAAAGGTCCCTTCCCTTCCATACAAGAACTTGGAGAACCAAGCTTCAAAAAGGACAAAGATGGCGATGAAGAAATGGAGCACCAGGAGCCACAGCACACCGTTGACATGATTTTTGGTGGGTCCTCATACGAATCAAGATGTCATCTGAAGGCCATAGAGCAGAAAGTGAACCTCGCCGAATCTCCGATCGACATCAAGCCATCTAGGTGGTCGGAGACAGTTATCTCCTTCAGCAAAGAAGACTGCTCCATCCCGTCGACTTGACCAGGTAGGTTCCCTATTGTTATTGAATCTACTATTAAGGCGCGGTCACGACGACGAGGAGAAAGCGGCAAGATCGGCAGATCGCTCTGACGGCGATGATGATGTGGCGTTGCTTCGGGGAAGGCAAGATAAGCACGATGTAGAACGTGGCACGGGAATGAAGATGGTGGGGTTGATGAACGGCGGATCTCACCGGTGGCGACGCAATCGAGCAGTGAAGGGTGGCGCCCGGAGATGGGAGAGGAGAAGATATTGGCATACGGTGATCCAAATGCAAAATACAAAGAGGGGAAAGATAGATTGGGGAGTGGAATGCGAGGTGACGCGAGTGGATTTAAGAGGAACTTACCAAGTTAACAGGGAACGCGGTGGAGGCGTTTCGACTGACATGGGAACGACCGGAGTTGAAGAAGATGAGGACGGCGCCGGCGAACGGTAACCCGGGAGATCAATCCGGTGGACGCACTTGACGGTGGAGGAAGAGGCAATCTGGATGACACGAACAAGACGACTTGAGGAGGTGCGACGACAGAGAATCGGGGTGTCACGGGGGGCATCGGAGATGGAGAAGAAGGGCTCGGTGGCAAAGCACGAAGGCGACGTCCTGGGCAGCGACATCTAGGGCACGAGAGGCGGCTTGTTGCAAGGCACACAAAACGAGGTTAGCTAGGTTTTTATAGCCTTGGGATGTGCGCCTGACACATACACCGGGATGGCGGCGGCTGTAATTTCAGCAAGCTTGGCGGAGGGTGGTGCATCGGCAGTGGGCCTAGGCGGTGGGCGCTAGGGTTCATGTAGAGGATGTCTTGGGTGGCGAGGTAGGAAGGGCCGAGGTGGGCGGGATGTGGGCCGAGGCGAAAACGAGGATAGAATAGGGATGGGCCAGTGAGGAACCAGGGTGAGAGAGAGAGAAAAGAGACGGGTCGAGCGGATTCGTCTCACGAAGGAAACAAAAAAAGGAAATTGATTTCAGAATTAAAGAAAGGCTGAAAATCCAAATGAGCTCAAATAAATACAAAATAAACTCCAAAAAGTCCAAGAAAATTTAGGAATATTCCTTACACAACGAACCCAACTAACACTATTTTGATTTAATGTAAGTTTAAATTAATCATAATAAATTATTTTATATTCGGAAATTCCCAATTAAGCTTTATTAATTTAAGGAAAATTGGTGAAATTTTTCAGGGACCTAATCTACACAAAAGATTTTTGAAAGCTCGAATTTTGGGATGTTACACTTTATGCTGGTTCTGGTCGAGTTTCTTAGTACTTGTCGTCTGTCGGACCGAAGAGGCGATTGTAAAGGGGTTGAATTGGCGCCACGCAATCGACGACCTCTTTTAAAAATCTTTTGCCTTAAGAAGTTCAAGGTTCTTTATCTCCAATAGCTATGTAGAGCTATGAAGATTAGAGAGAGTCATTTAAACAAGAATTGGGCTACAAGAGGATCAAAACTTGCCAAAAGCCCCATCGACCTATCAGGACCAAGTAACAGTCTATGCCAGATTGGTGAACTGTGAAATTAGCACATAAACTGAATTTCAGTTGGATTTAAAAACTCAAATTGATCTAACTTTTTATCCACAACTCCAAACTTCATAAAAATTAAAACATTCCTTCTCTAGGATGTTAGAAACCTATTCCAATCAAATATATTGAAGATCATTGCCAAAGTTCTGACCTTTTTCCATTTGAGTGAGGGTTGCACCAAAACCGAGCCAAATGCAAAAACGATGATTGAGAGGAGCTCGTGGAAGGAATCAATATAAGATGGCTAAGGATGATTTTCCACATATTCTAGCATCCTCAAGCACAACAAGAATCAAGCCAAAAGTCCTCAAAAGAACCCCCCCAAAAAAAAAAAAAATCACCCTTTCTTTGACCAAACCGAGCAAACTCAAGAACTTGTAATAAAAAGTATCTAGATGGATGAGATCTAGTCTCTAAGAGATATATCCATCACTTACATGTCCTAGATACAAAGCAAGGTCAAGAGGGGAGGAAGAAACACAAAAAACTAAGCCAAATCGAGAAATTAACACTTGAGCATATGAGATGAAGACTTGGACGAATTTGGAGATTTGATTTATTTTTAGAGATGAATGTTTACAGCTACTCTCTTGGAAGGAAAAATCCATTAGGGAAGCGCACACACAAGTACTCTCATCTCTCTCCATAAATCTCCCACAAACCCTACCCTCCTCTACTCTTCTCTCCTAGCCCGAAAACACAAATTAGGGTTTCCTAGGCTCAAGGCTTGGAGGTGCAAATCCTGCACTCCTCCCTTTTATAGTGGAGGCTAGTTGTGAGAGAAAACCCTAATGGACACCCGTTAATCCCACACAAATGGGTCTCACTCATGCACGCTTCTCAAAGCATTGTCTTCATCTTTAGCTCTATTAGGACAAATCCATCATGCTTTGCCCTCCATGGAGTATCCTTGACCTAATCCACTTAGGCCACTGCCGTTGTTTGGCACACCACCACTCTCTTCCGGTATTGGGCAATTTAACAAAATGCCCCTCTACCGACCTTTGGCGATTCCTTCGCCGCGAAGCATCTCCCATGCTCTGTTATTATCCATGTGGCCCGAATGACTTCCCGCCAAGTCTCTCACACGTCCGGATCCCACCGAACCGTCCGCACTTGCAACTGTGACAAAGTCACTTGGCGCACCACATGTCTCACCATGCACCATGATCGCACCCGGTTTCCTTGACCGTTCTAGACCTCAGCTCCTCCCTGAGCCTAGTTCTTGTCCACCTCGTCGTTGCTTGTCATGTTCATCACCGGTAGCTTCCACTCCAGTTTCTTGTCTTCTCGGCTTGTAACCACCCGCTAGTCTCAGTCATCTTCCAGCACCACCTCAATCGTTCTAAACCTTGGTACTCCTAACCTAGTCTCAATCTAGTCCGCCTCACCATGACCTAGATCTAGAGTCGTACAACCATCACAAACAAGCAAATCGTCACGTAGCACCACACGATATACACAATTATCAATTGACATATTTGATGAGGCATGACCACATACCTTCACAAATGTCTTTGCTCAAACTTCGCCTTTCATGGCTCTTATCCATCTCAAGGCTTTGCTTCAAATTTCAACCACATCATTCGATGTCCTAGCCTAGTCTCGATCCCCACCGTTTATCGTAGTTGTCTCTAAGTCACCTTCACAACAATAGATCAAGCAATCATTTCTGGGCATAAGTTCTTTGCAACTTGATCCATGTTAGCCAAAACATGCATCATGCAACATCTATGCAATGAAACCCATGACTTTGGCCTAACCCACAAAAATCAGCGCACCTCACTTTGCCTAAACCGCCATGGTCGGCCAGATCATTACCTCGGCCGATCGCATCCGCCAGGCTGGTCCGATCACATTGGTCGGTCCGACTGGCCGCCAACGATCCGTCGATCGCTTCCTGATTGTTTCCAAGTCCTGGAAAACACCCTCCTTGGACATTTTTGAAAAACTCTATCTAGTTTTGCCTCGAAACTCCATTTTCCATGAGATCTAGTGCAAACACACCTTCAAACAATCCCACATAAGTGTTTGATAGCATTCCCTAAGATTCCACTTTTTCACCCTTAGCCGATCTGACCGCTACTCTAGCTGGTCTGACCAACCGCTCATCGGGTCTCGACCGCTCCCATGAGCTACCGGGACCGCCTCGTGGCCACCGATCGCTTCGCTACCTAACAAAGAATCGACAATTTGCTCAAACCGATAGTTTGATCCCTAAACTACTTGACACCGATGCCAATTGTTCTACACTAAGATTAGGATCATACAAATGATCTCCACACCGTCGATTCGTCATTCCTACAAATTCGGTGGTCGCCGACGGCGTGGGTGAGCCCCTTTTTGCCGATCTGGATTCCTCTCCCATCTGATGCTTCCTCTCCACTTCGTTGTCGAGTTCAAGGTGCAGGCCACAAATCCTCCTTGTCGGTGAGAAAACAAGTTTCAGCTTGGTGTTTCAAAGGTTCTAGTGGTCGCCATTTAGCCGAGCCTCCAACCTTCGCTTCATCATCACCACCACCAATGTACCGCAAGTCATCACGCCGAATCACCGTAAACTTGTCACCCTTCAACCTTTAGATGATCCTCATGGTGGAGCCAATAAGGCCCAAATCAACTTCTCATTTCCGGTGCTCGAGTTGCCGTCGCCAGATCCAGAGTCCCTGACGTGGAAGACGTAGGTTGCTATCGCATGCTTAACAATCCGGTGTTGCATTCATGCCAATCTCAAAGTTCCAAGGACCTTATTGTAATTCCAATCTTTGTAAGGGTCCAAAATGTACAATTTGGGGTTCATGTACTAAACTTTTGTTTTATCAATGGAATCCGGAGAATTAGGCCCTTCTAGGGCCTCCCTGGTTTACCCCAAAAAAATGGCCATTGAATAATGAATGCTTACTTGTATGCTATTGCTTTTTCAAGTTTGCCCTTAATTTTATTCCACTGTTGTCAATACTGCTACATGAGTTGCCGTTAACTTCAAACTCGCCAAGTTTTTCAAATACTATCTTGCCCTAGGAAAACCTGTCAAACATGGGCCCACATGTCAGGTTTGCCTTCCTATAGTTCTTCCCCTAATCCAATGGTGCCCAGCGAGCTAGGCTGGAAATTGGACTAGCGAGCAAGACCGTGAGAGCAAGGGGCAAAATTATCTTTTCGTAGCCACTTAACAGCAGTGTCACAAGAGATTGATGGACGTCAGTGGCATAAAAGGGTTTGGAAAAGTAATGGCATATACAAGGAAGCACGCATTATTCGGTGATAGATTGAGGATCTAGGCATTATTCATTGGCTTTAACGTTTAACAAGTCTTAAGCATACGACTTAATAAACCATCTTATCATCTTAGGGCTTGTTTGGATAGGGAAGGATTAGAACCAATCCTTTCGGATTAGAAGGGATTTTAGTACAAATTCCGAGTCAATCCGAAGGGATTGAGTCGAATCACAATGCATCCAAACAAGTTCTTATTGTGCTTTGAGATTTGTGTAGGGACAAGGGGGTCTTTTTCTTGATGTCAAAAAGACCGGGTCCTATAAAATTATTTCCGTGGCTAGTTGGATGGAATTGTTTGGTCCAAATTGCTCGCTTGGAATAAAAAATCATTATTTTAGGAAAACAAGAGGGCAAAGATCCTACTCATCGTATCTATATTAATTCGAGAGAAACATCCTTAAACCCCTTAATAAGTCACTCGCTTTTCCGTCCCCCATAAGTCATTTTCTTTTACATTCCTCCCCCCATCCCATCCACCCACGCAATAACTTGATATATTGTCCAAATACCCCCCACCCCCAAGACCGCACGTTAATGCTATTTCTCGTAGTTTCATTATCTTTACCACTTCAACCCAACCCAAACCCACCCCAACCCACTTCAATGCAACACATCAACCCAACCCAAACCCACCCCAACCCACTTCAATGCAACACATCAACCCAACCCAAACCAACCCACTTCTCCACCTCTAAAACCCAACCCAACCCAACCCATATGCACCTCTAACCCATCCCAACCCAACCCAATTTTTCTCAATATGGGTTCAACCCATTTCTCACCCATTTCTAACCCATTCCCAACCCATTCCATCCATCCAGCCCACCGCTTGTTTCTACCCTACTGGTCATGGACTCGGAAGAGAGGTGAGAAGAGGTTGCAGCTATGGAGCAAAGCCGCCAGACACTTCTCCTCTCGCTTCACCATCGGCGCCTTTCGCCGCCCTCGCACCACTAGTCGCCACCGGCGCCTCTGGCTTGTTGATGCTTCAAGGCTCGCTTTTTCCATCGAGCAGTCATTGAGGAATGGCATCGCTTCCTCTCGCCGATAAATCATCACACACGGCTCGCATAAATCAATAGCAAATGTCATCAGCGGGCCAGAGAATAACAGTGGAGGGACCAACCTGTAACTCATCACAAATCACAGGCTGGTACTCAAAGGATTCAAGCACTAATGAAACACAAATACTAACCCCTATGGCTGAACAAGATACTGGTGCAAGCAACAAAAGCTCAAGCTCTAGACCTCTCAAATCAACATCTCGACTTGGGTTCAAGAGCTCAAGTACAGGGATTCAGAAGGTTCATCCGCAGAATGACTCATCAACAGGCAACTCAGTTTGTCACCGAGTTCGCGACGATGATGTATCCACAACATTGCAACCAGAATTTGATAGTTTACCCGATCATGGTTTTGGTGATCTTCAAGAGTTCATCCAGCTTTGTACGGCAAATTTCCCTATTTTTGCTAGAATCTCGCTCCAACTACCGGGCACACGTTGAAGTCTGTGAGAGATCGGTCGAACAGCAAAGTCATCAAGCGACGAGAGCACCACCGTCCCCACGGCGTCGCAGAGGGAAGATAAGAGAGCATGGACAGCAGACGGGGCGTTCAAAGTTCGCCGACGCGTCCATGCCGCCCATGCCGCTTCATCGCTAACGCCATCGCCGCCACGCCGGCTCTCCGCGCGAGAGCTAGCCGCCTTCCTTCAATTCCTCGCGGTGTCGGCGGCGGCGGCGTGAAGACGGGCGAAGCGAGGGCCGCCGGAGTACGGGTCCGCGAACCCGGCGAAAGCGACGAGATGATTCGACCGCGCACGACACGAGGTCGCTGAGGCGGAAGGGGAAGGGTTCATGTCGCGGACGTCCGTCTTCTTGCAGGCTGTTGTTATAGAATCATTAGTTGACCACCGAACCATGGAGCAAATCCTATTGCAACACCCACGGGTTCTGAACCCGTTCTCAACCCGGATTTTTAAACCCACCCCACCCTAACCCAACCCTTTCTACGAGGAAACCCAACCCGACCCAACCCATTGCCTCTTTCAACCCGTTATCACCCATCCAAAACCAACCCAATCAAAAACCCAACCCGTTTAACCCGTTTGAACCCAACCCATTAGCACCCCTTGTTTAATAATTTCATTGCTTGTTTCAGTGATTTTAATATTTATTTCATTGATTTGAGTAATTTCAATAATTGTGATGCACTGCTTTGGGTATTTGTTGGCACTAGGACTGAAATTGTTGAAACAAGTACTACAGTCACGTAATAACTATTGGAATCATTGAAATAAGTACAACGATCATAGAAATAAGTACCAAATATAATGAAAACCACGAGATATAGCGTTAACGTGCGACCTTGGGGGTATTTGGATGATAATCAAATCATGGGAGGAATATAAACACAAATGACTTATGGGGGAAGTGAAATAGAGGTGACTTATGAGGGGTTTTATGGATTTTTCCCTGAATAATAGCATAAGAGAGTTATGTACAAGAACAAAAAAAGAAGAATGTACAATACCCTTTAAGTTAAAAAAAAGAAAGTACAATACCCTTAACTGGCCCAAAATTATCAAAAGCTATGCGCTCCCTCGAGTAAAAAAATAAGTAACATTTTGCTCGTCAATATCTTTATGAATATTTAGATTGAACATATAAAAATGATATAGGTAGATTCGTTTCGAAAAATACTTTCATAATACTATAATTTTACTAGGTTTTGAAAATATATTACGGTACAAATAGTTTTGTTTTGGGGACCGTCACTACCGGACCGCCCCACAATGTCCACCAGGAAAAATATTTTCCTTGATGGTTAAATATACTCAACACAACCTATATATATATTTTTTTCCTATCAGTTCAGGATTTAAACATTAGGAAAACTGTAGTCCCCATCGCACTAGCAAAACCATCAGGAAAACAGGGGTATACTCCTGTCGGGACAGGCATCATCAAGGAAAAAAACTAGTTCCTGGTAGCGCCTGTCGATGTCTAAAACATCACTTTTCAGCAATTCATTTTCATTTTTTATGTTCTTTTGCTCGATGGACAACGAGAGCATGGTCATCCTTCGTGTTTCTCTTCCAACTCTGAATGGATGGGGCAATGTGTTCAAAAACCGCTATGTTCCTCACTCCCCAGATGGCCCAGCAGCATAATATGATTATTTCCATGAAGAAGCTTTCAGAAATGATATTTTTTATTTGTATAAGTGTACTGAGAGTGCTGTCTTCTCGTTGCCAATGCATATGCAGCTTGAATCAGCATTCCCTCCTGAAATTGGAGTTCATCAAGGGATGGTATAAAGTTTCTTCCACTCCGTCATTACATAGCGCATAAGTCACCCAGATCAGGGAAAACTATTTCGGTATGGTTTTTTTTTCAGTGGGCAGCGAAATGACCAAAATTTCGGAAATTTTGGATGAACGGTTTGGATTAAATTCGAATTTAAAATTTAAAATATTTTCAAAAAATAATGAGTGCAATGGGATTCAATTATCGGTTGCTTGGCAAGCAAGGAGAGGGCCTTGCCACTGGGCTATCTTTGTCTTGTCGTTTTTTTTTTTTTGCTAGTTTTTAGTTTCTTTAAGCCTCCAAATTCAAACAAAATGAAAAAATTAAACAAATTGATTTTCTTTCGTAGGGTAACGAATGAAAGCTGAGATAGTTTTCTCGTAGGATTGATTCAAGGGATACGTATTACATATATAGTCCAAGCCTTGCCATATCATAACAACCAGCTTATAGAAGTAAACGTCCGGGAGATATGGAAGGGAGGCCAATCAATCAAAAGGAGATAACAAGACGGCAGCCGAGTCGTATGGACGGCGGCCTCTTGCCTAGGGTCATTACGTCTGTCTAACACGCCCTCGCAGTCGGAGATCTAAACTCGGTGAAGACAGAGGACGGAAGACCCTTGGTGAAGATGTCGGCGTACTGGGAGGACGTCGGAACGTGAAGGACGCGGACATCACCCGTGGCAACGCGCTCCTGAACGAAGTGAAGATCAATTTCCACATGTTTGGTGCCCTGATGTTGTACAGGGTTGGTGGAGAGATACACCGCACTCACATTGTCGTAGTAGACAACAGAGGCTCGGCGAAGTGGACTATGGAGCTCATGAAGAAGCCAGCATAGCTAAGAAGCCTCGCCACAAAGATTGGCCACAAAGATTTGGTTCTCACCAAGATCGAGCGACACTTGTTCGCCGCTTCGAGGACCAGAAATGGTTGTCGCCATGAACACAAAGATAGCCGTAAGTAGACTTTGCGTGTTTGGACTACCGCTCTAATCAAGATCAAAGTATACCACCAAATCTCGCCAATGAGAGCGTCAGAGAGTAAGCCCAAGGTTGAGCGTGCCACGAAGGTACTACGTAATGAGTTTCACGCAAAGAAGGTTCCCCGGATCATGCATGTGAAGGCGGATTTGTCAACACAGAGGAGATGTCCGGACGAGTAAAAGCGAGGTAATCAGAAGCTCTAGTAAGGCTCCAGTAATTAGTAGGATCGCCACAGGGGCCAAGAGCGCGTGAGACCTTCGGATTGGTATCCACAGTGTGTCAGATGGCTTGCACTCGACATACCGGGCGCGGGTCGAGAATATCCAATGTGTATCAAGGCCGGAGAGAAAGAGACCACCAGATGACGCCGCATGAGATACCCAAGAAGTGATGGAGCTCCCCAAGATCCTTCATGGAAAATTCACGCTAAAGGCAATCGATAGTCCCATGAGTAACTCAATGCAGACGAGGCCGCCAGAACAATGTCGTCCACATAAAGTAGTAGGTAAACAGTGTTAGCTCCACGGCGGTACACAAAGAGAGATGTATCCGTCTTGGTCTCGACAAACCCAAGTGTCAACAAGTATGAACCGAATCGATCGCATTAAGCTCGGGCGCCGCTTAAGTCCATAAAGAGACTTGTTGAGGCGACATACAAAATCCGGATGTGATGAATCCACAAAACCCGCTAGTTGTGAGCAGTAGACTGTTTCAGTGAGGTGACCATGTAGGAACGCATTCTTGACGTCGAGCTGATGGATGGGCTAGTCCCGAGAGAGAGCCAAGGACAGAACACAACGCACAGTGGCAGGCTTGATGACATGACTGAAAGTCTCATCAAAATCGATGCCCGGACATTGAGTGAAACCCCGAAGAACCCAACGAGCCTTGTACCTGTCAAGAGTGCCATCGGAAGTGAGCTTGTGTTTGAAAATCCATTTACCAGTGACCACATTCGCCCTAGACGGCCGAGGAACAAGGTCCCAAGTATTGTTGACAAAGAACGCCAAGATACTCCTCCATGGCGTACCGCTAATGTGGATCGCCAAGGCGGACCGACATGTCTTGGGCAAGGGGGAGAGGGCCACAACATTTAAGTTGAGCCACTCGACTGGCTGCCGGAAGCCGCGCTTGCCACGGGTGACCATGGTATGAGAGTTGACGGCGGCGGGATCGGGCACCGACCGGCGAGGAAACCGCCAGAGGTGCGGCTTGTGTGACGAGGAGCGGCAGAGCCGTGAGGGGCCGCGGAGCTGTGGCAACCGCGGAGGACTTTCGGGAAGCACGCTGCGGGCGACGCAGCCGGGCGCCGGGAGGCAGACCGGTCGCGACGCTGCACGGATGGGGCCGGCGACGGAGAGGCCGCTGTGGTAGACACGCTACGCGGCGATGAGGTGGGCGCATCACAGTTAGCGCCACGCCGGGCGCGAGGGTCGATTCTGTGGGGTGCGACCGGCAAAGCAGCGCCACGCCGAGCGCGAGGGTCGCCTGAAAGAGCCCGCGCTTAGCGCGCACCAGAGAAAACAACCGCGGCAATTTCAATGGGAACGAGCGCGTCTCATCATCAAGTAAAAATCAAAATCGTTAGCGGTCACAAGTTTATCCAACTCAAAAAGGGAACGATGCCTCACAAAGGTAACATGCCGAGAGATGATGACCCGGTTGGAAGTGAGATCAAGACACCCAGAACCTTTGTGGTTGGAGGAATAACCTAGGAAGACGCACAAGGTGGAGCGCGGGAGAGTTTATGAGGTGCGGTGGTGAAAGGTTGGGATAACACGTGGAGCCAAACACGCGAAGGTGAGTATAGGTGGGGTGTGACCATGAAGGGCGAAGAAAGGAGTAGAGAAACGGCGTCTTAGCGTGAAGACGATTAATGAGGTATGTGGCGTGTGGAGGGCCTCGACCCAATAGGGGCGGGGAGACCGGCTCGAAATAAAGAGGGAAGCGCACAATGTTGTTGATGGAATGGATAATGCGTTCGCCTTGCCGCTGGGGAGGTGTAAGGGCACGACATGCGAAGGCGGGCGCCATGGGTGAGGAAGAAAGTGCGAAAATCGAGTTGTCAAACTTCGCGATCGTTGTCACATTGGACGTTCTTGATCGTGGTTCCAAATTGTGTAGCCACATAAGAGAAGAAGTGAGAGATAGTGGAAAAAGTGTTGGACTTAAGACGAAGAGGAAACGACCAAAGAAAATGCGAGCAGTCATCAAGAATGACCAAGTAATATTTATAACCAGACACACTAACGACAGGCGATGTCCAAAGGTCACAATGAACTAAATCAAAATTCTTGAGAGCTCTAGACTATGAAGTAGCAAAAGGTAAGCGGACATGACGGCCAAGTTGACAAGCATGGCAAAGAGCGTCAATGGCACTTTTATTACAAGAGATGGCGGACATATTAGCTAATGTGGAGAGGGCATCGTGACCGGGATGACCAAGACGACGATGCCACAAGGAAGCTGGGGCTCCGGCGACAAAGGCACAGGGTGTGGGGAGTGACATCGGTAGATGTAGAGGATAGAGCGGCCCGGAGCTATTGCACCTGACGATCATGTTCTTGGACCGAAGATCCTTCACAGAAAGGCCAGCAGGGTCAAACTCTATGGAACAATTGTTATCGGTAGTAAACTGGCGAACAGATATAATATTTTTGATAATGTGTGGTGCAACCAAAAACATTATTAAGATGAAAAGGACCGAGAAAGACAGTAGAGCCAGTAGAGGGAATGGGCAGCAAAGACCCATTACCGACAACAATCAATGAAGGAGTGAATGACCGTGGTGGATGAGTCAAGGAGAGGTTACCGGCATCCGAGGTCATGTGCGATGAAGCACCAGAGTCCATGTACCAGTCGTTGGTGGCGGGTGGAGTCAGCGTCATGGTACTGAAAGCGTTCACCAGCGACTGCTGATCCCAAGAGCCAAGGCCCGACATCGGCGTCCATCCAGTCTTGAGAGCCTTTGTGGACTAGGGGTCGCACAGTGGGTAGTGAAGCCGGCTGGGGAGGCGCCAATGGCTGAAACATGTAGGGCGCGGTCATCTTTGTAAGGCGTGGTGGGCGAGGGAACACGGCCGCCAAAGATCGCCGCCTTTGAGGCGCGCCTCCGAGCACGCTGTGATTCTTTGCCCGCGCTGGAAGCCTTGACCCGCCACATCCGACCAGCCGGTCCAGGATTGTAAAGGAGGGCGAGGCGCGGTGTTGACGCCAGATGAGCCAGCGCCGAGGCTCTTCCACCGCCATTGCCGGGCGCGGCGACGATTGAATTGCCAGAGCGAGCCGGAGGAGTTGCCTGTGGAGAGCGGCGCGCGCGACCGGATGCACCGCTGTGTCCGGACGACGCTCATTGTGGCGCCCCAGCTTTGTGTGCCCCCACGAGGGGCAGGTGGGGTGGCAACGATGAAAGCGGTGGCGGAGGAGGACCGGTGATGAAAGCGGTGGCGGAGGAGGACCGGTTGGCCATCATCAATTCCTCGAGTAGGAGGTCGGAGCGAACCTCGAGAAACGACGGGAACGGACGCTGGTGTTTGAGCAAGGCGACCATATAAGAGAACTTTTCGTTCAACCCGCGAAGGACGGCGAGAACGAGAGTTCGATCACGCACGGGCTCGTCGAGGGCTCCAAGGGTGTCGGCCATACTTTTGACCGGCAAGAATGTCGACACGGAGAGGTCACCTTGGACGAATGGCGAACTTCGGCGTCAAGGAACAGGCGTGAGTCTCCGATTGCCAAGGAATTGTTCTTGTAGGCCGAGCGAACGGCGAGGCGGTGGCGCCGGTGACATGAGGATCTACACGAGCTCGGTAGAAATAGTGCCACTCTGACCATGAGCAAATGACGCTTGAGTCCATCCGGTACCAATCAGGGAGGTCGGGGTGGACGTCGTCGGTGAGGACGTGGTTGGTGAGGGAGAATTTGCCGAGCGTGATGAGCAAGTGCTCCGCCATTTGTCAGAGTCTTGGAGGCGAGGTCGCAACAATAGGCACGAGGGCCTTTATATTACGACCGCCACACCGGGCGTGAAGGTTGGAGAAGCGGCCGCCTCGTGAAGGACCAGCCGGTGGACTTGGCGGGCGTGGGCGGCCTCGTACTCCGAGCGGCGGCGGCATCAGGCGGCCTCGCACTCGAAAGAACAGTGGCATCGCGGCCACGAAAGGCGGCGGTGGCTGCGCTCATCATGAGCGACGGCGACATCGCGGTCGAGGGCGGCGGCCTCGCGCTCGGCGGCGGCGGCCTCATCTCGCTATGGCGGAGAGCGGCGGGTGCGCTCACGAAGCGGCGGTGGCTCGCGCCACGAGCGACGGCGGCGGCAAAGATCGCGGTCGGCGGCGGAGGCCTCGTGCTCACGGCCAGCGGCACCGTCATCTACCATGGCGAGAGGCGGCGGGTGTGCTCACGAAGCGGCGGCCGGCTCTCCACGAGCGACGGCGACATCGCGGTCATGGCGGCGGCGGCATGCGCGCGCTGGGCAGCGGCGCCATCATCTACCATGGCGGAGGCGGCGGTGGTTAGGGTTAGGCGAGCGTGCGGTCGCAGGAGGAGCGACCGCCCGATACCATGAAAGCTGAGATAGTTTTCCGTAGGATTGATTCAAGGATACGATACATATATAGTCCAAGCCTTGCCATATCATAACAACCAGCTTATAGAAGTAAATGCGTCCGGAGATATGGAAGGAGGCCAATCAATCAAAAGGAGATAACATGACGGCAGCCGAGTCGTATGGACGGCGGCCTCTTGCCCAGGGTCATTACGTCTGTCTAACAACGAAATGTTCGAAATTGTGAACCCTGCCCAGATCCAGATGTGCACTAAGAGTGTTGTCTTCTCCTTGCCAATGTATGTGCAGTTTTTTTTTTTTTTTTGCGAAACACCTAGTATAATATATAGACGCCCACACACACGCACACCACCCCATCCCCTTAAATGAGACACGTAGGCAGGGGGTACAACCACCTCCACTAACCACCCAAGCAAGGCTTGGTTGTTGGTTCTCAACGTACGTGCTGAATTGGTAGTCAAAAACAGATGGTATAAACTTTCTTCCACTCCCTCATCGTTACATCGCACACAAGTATACTCATCCAGATGCCTATTTTTCCTTCTCTTCGGTTTTGCGTATTCCGCCTATCCATGAGCAGTAACTAGAAAAAAAGCTAATGCTTGGTTTGGCACTTGCCTTCCATAGCCAGCTAAAATGCGGTGGAATCTGAACAGTGCCGATCATTAGGTTGTAGGCCTTGGTGGATTGCTATATATATATATATATATATATATGCCAATTAATATACTACTCAATAATTATTTAATGAAGGCTTCATTTGTTATACCATAATTTAATAGAGTTATTTTGTTATTTCAGAATGCAGAAGATCTGGCGGGACCCATAACTTTAAGCGGTCTTCCTAGTAGGTCAGATATCCACAGTGCATTTTTTCTCTTTATGTGGTGTGTGGCTATAATCGAAAATAGAGTAAACTGTATCAGAGGCCTCTTAAGTTGTAAAAAAGTATCACTCAAGAGTTCCGAAACTTAAAAATTAACTTGAAAAATCTCTAACGTTAAATTGAAACTATCCACATATATTAGCAAATTTAGGAAATAAATTATCCAGATAAGCGATGTACCCTTCATTTTGCCCTAGTACGTGCTTTTCCAAGCTAATGCACCTTTTTTTTTGGTCTATTTTGATAGACGTCAAATTTGTTGTCCATCCTTTTATCAGATTTTTGACTTGGTACCTACCCCATAAATTAAGTATCTCCTCCAGTCCAAAATAGATGATGTTTTAGAAAGTTAGTTTCGGTTTGTAAATAGATGTCATTTTGGGTTTTTGAGATAAATTTATAAAAAAAAAACTCAATTAATTGCTTATTGGTGTTGGTGTTAGAGAGGTGAATATGCAATCAATAGGGACAAACTATGTCAAAAACTAAATTATTAACTCATTCCCTATTCTGTGTGCATGAAGTTGAAATGACAAGTAATTTAGACTAGAGGAGTATCATTTACTTGTCGTTTGAGCATCAACATGGTCGCCAATACACATCATTTGACCATTATTTTTTCTAATTATATGTTACTAAAATTATAAAAACTATAATGAATGGAAGTATGTTGTATGACAAATTTATTAATAACATTTTCATGTATTACATCTAAATACTTTTGTGTATTAGTAGTCAAAGTTTTAATGAAAGTTCGATTTCATGCATTTTAAGGTCCTCTTTGGAACAAAGGAAAATTGGAATTTCGAAAGATTTGAGTTCTATAGGAAAATCTTCTATGAAATGGATTCTAAGAATTCCTTTGATATTCCTATGGAATAGACTATTCCATCGGAATTTTGGAATAAAACACATGAGGTCTTACCTGTTATCTTTTCTTGAGCTCGTGCGTTTTTCTTGTACAACACCCAAACGGCTCTTTTGCATCTTTCATATGTTTTTAGTTACTGTAGGTTTCCAAAGGACATGACATTCTATTCCTTTTGTTTTTCTATTCCTACGTCTTTTTGTTTCGTGCATTTATCTACTCATTTTAGGAACGGAGTAGTATTGGATACACCTATCGGTTAACGAATAAACCTCGTAATTTGTAAGCTTGATCGTGTCTCTTCTTTCCAGTTTTTACTCATTCAAAAAGCATTCGTTCGCTGTAGAGTGATGACAGATATGAAAAGTAGCAGAGCTAGGATTTTCACGATAAAAATACGAACTTAAGTAATATATAGTTCTCTTGACTCATGACTAACTTACTAACTCACTACTAACTGCACGCTCTACTTTCTATATAATACATAATCTATACAATTCTACACGTACGCTAACATACAATCTAACACCTACATGTAATTACAAATATCATTAGTTGTACCAAAATTTATTATATCTATTTATATACATATATATATATAACAGGTATTTTCCCAAAATTTTTGGAGATACGACTGAACTCTCTGTTGCCTCCACTGCCTCCGCTGCTCCATCCGAAGGATATGAAATTTCTTCCTCCGCTGCCCCCGCTGTTAAATGGTCTGCTGTCTCCACTGCTGCATATGAAGGATATGAAATGGCTGGGGAAGAAAATAATGTTCCAACAGGAAGCGAGATGTCCTCACCTCCCTCGTCAAGTAAGATCGCATCTTCTATTTTTCTGAAAGAGAACCATCATCTTCTGCATCACAATTTCCATGCACGCATTACTGGTTTGACAGGCTAGCTAGCTCCATATCATTGTCGAATGTAAATATTTATATTATTCACTACTATTGATTGTGCTCTTACTGTTTCACGTCGTTGCACAACGTCAACTATGTATGTATTTGTTGTTTTTCTGACAGGCTTAAGAGAGTTCAGTTTGACTGAGTTGGAGGTCGCTACACATCACTTTTCAACCATCGTTGGACAAGGTGGCTTTGCTACTGTCTACAAGGTTACTCCGTATGCTAGCTTGGCTTGCTCAGTTTTGGAAGCCAGTTTAATTCGGTCTTTTCAAATGGTCAAAATGGTCGTGTTGGATTGATTTCCTACAATTAGGGATGCAAGTTGGTTGGGTTGGGCCGACCCACCGACCCATCCCAATTCATTCGATTTATTACCACAAATGCAAGGGCCTAGTGTAAAAAGAGAATCACCAATTAAGTGGGATGTGAGTGAAAAGAGAATCACCAATTAAGTGGGATGTGAGTGGAAGGGTCATTGGGTCAGCCTACTTGCATCCCTACCTATAATTGACCCATCATGTTGATACAATTGTTTGCTCGTACAACAAGGATTTATTGATTCTTTTTATTTGGCCCATGATGTCATCGTAAATGCAAAAATAGCCTTCCTGCCATCGTATTTACGAAACTAGCCCCCTGATAAGCGCGGAATCACCGGGGAGCTGATGCGTGTCTCCTTCTGCGACATGGCCTTGCGCAAGTGAGAACAACTTCTGTGAGCCTGACCGAAGTCAAAGGCCCTCGTGGTGGCGGAGCACGAAAATCTGAGCACATTCATGATGGCGGCAAGTGAACGCAATGGCGGTTAGGGTTTCCAACGGCGGTTAGGGTTTCCTTCGGGCTTGGGTTTTGTTCAGGTTAGCATTGTGTGGTTAGGGTTTTGTTTGGGTTAGCACTTTTCCGAATACGACATTTTTTCAGCCATTTCAATTAGGGTTTCAGCGATCAGGGAGAAATATCGGCACTAATATTTGTAAAAAAAACATTCATTAAGAAATATGGGCACCGAGGTCCGCGATGGCCAACCGCAGGAACCGGCCGCCCCCTCGTGGGAGAGAAAGGATGATTAATAACATATCAGACGAGGTATAACCTTGAGGATGTCGTGCAAGCAAACTTTGTCTGCTGAAACACTTGTTGTCTTTTAGAAGTGGGATAAAAAGGCACCAGTACTATTGGAGTCTCTCCTCAATGAAGTCGTCTGAACGTATACGTGTATATAGCGAGGCAGTCTGCCTAGTTAGGGTTTCTCGGCCGGTTAGGTTTCGTTCGGTCCAGTTAGGGTTTCTCTGATTACAAAATTTTTCCAGCCATTCCAATTAGGGTTTCAGCGATCAGGGAGAAATATCAGCACTGAGATTTGTAAAAAAAACATTCATTAAGAAATATGTGCACCGAGGTTTGTAAATTAGCGTATCCTTTTCTCCGAAATCAGGGTTTTGTCGCGGTTTCAATGTTGCTTGTAGTAATTTCAAAATATAGCAAATGAGTTTAGAAAATTACGTAACTTTTTTGTAGAGCCTCAGGCATAGTGTTGTTTATACGTAATTTTTCTATTATTTTATTCTCTAATTTTTATTTTTTGCATATTCATGGTTTAATTTAATTTGGGCTTGAAACAAGGAATGGTTTACAATTTTAAATTAAAATTATGGAATTTTGATTCTCGATTCATCCTTAGATGCAAATGGTAAGATGATTGGCAACATAGATTCCACTCTATTAAATTGAGATACTAATCTTTGCTACATTGCACTTGCTCATGCTAGAGACATGAATTAGAAACATAGATTTCTGTCGCTACAGTTCTTGATCATATTACTTCACTATGGTGGAGTTAAAGCAAAGTACTTTATGAAGCTTATACAGAATACAATTGAAGGGGCTAGGAACGCTCGTTGTGATTACGAAGATGCCCTAAAACATTGAGGATTCGATGTCGGTGCAAATGGTTCTTTCTGGGATTCCACTAGAAGAGGCATACTTGAAATATAGGCTTGATTTGATGGCTCGGTGAGGCCGCGAAACCAAAACTACATCGATTCATGATGACGAAGCACGTTACACGTGGTTAGATGGCATGATGGTTCGGCTAATTACTTTAGTCATCCTCGCTACTACTACGGTACATTGCGACAGAAGCATCCAGACCATGTAAGTATACATGCTTTTAGGGAATAGAAAAAAACATGACGGGTAGGACGGGGGACTACTACGGAATGGCCGGACCTACTGTGTGGACCGGGGCCATTTGCCCTTCCTTCTGAGCTCGATGTTGTACTCCTCGCCGGTCACTTTGGCCTCGGCCGCCATTTCCCTCTTTTTCTCGCACTCCCTCTCGCGAGCCTCGCGGTCCCTGCGCCTGCACACCTCGAGATGGGCCTGCATCTCCTGCCGGATACGCTGATTGTGCTCTTCGGTGCAGCGCTCCTCCTCCCTCCTCTCGCGGTCCCTGTTGGCATCCCACTTGTCGTAGTCAAGAGACCATTGGTCATGTGGGTGGATCTCTAGGTCGATCCACTTGCAGTAGCCACATAGCGGATCCCGGGACTACGGGTAGATGGGAGAGGTTGTTAGTGCGTACTTTGAAAGAAAATTGGTAGGGGAACATAGTGTAACTTGTCCTTACCGGCTGCCGATAGCTGTTTGTGTCCCAATGGCGGTCGAGATAGTCACATGAGTAGTTCGCGCAACCCCAGTAACGCATGCCCAGGCTGAGCCGCTACTTGGACTTGAAGAACTTGCATGGGTCCCTGCACCAACAGAGGGGCGGCGTCTCCCCCTTGGGTGGGTGTTGCGGCGAACGCTCGGTTGGAATGTTCTAGAAGGAGTTGCTGTTACGAGGGGCTTCATTGCGGAGAGCTGCCATCCTAGCATGCTCCTCTTGCCGGACCCGGGCCACAGCAGCCCTTGCTCATTCTTCCCGCACACCAGCAGCTCTTGCTTGTTCGCGGATCTCGTCCCATTGCTTCTGCCTCTTGTCCATCCTGGTGTGCTGAAGCAAGCTCTGGTGTAGTGTTCAGTTTGGTTGTATAGTGTTCTCTCCCAGATCTCTTCCACCTCCTTTTATAAGCCACCAGTCGACATGGTGTGGTTAATTTCGTGTGAGTAGCATGCGAGGCAGAGTGGTGTCTTTGTCTTTGTGAGAAGTTGATGGCGGCCCCCAAGAGGAATCGTCGGGTCACGTCATTATGTAAAGCTGCCTCGTCGGGTCACGTCGTTGTGTAAAGCTGCCTTGTCAGGTCAGAAAATCTGGGGAGGCAGAGTGTTGTCACATCTTACTTTGCATAAAGTGGTTATGTTCTGCTTTGCAGAGAGAAGTCATGTACTGCTTTGCAGAGTGGTGTCTTTTCGGTAAGAAAAGCTGGCGAGACAGAGTGTTATCACATCTTACTTTGCAGAAAGTTATCACATTTTGCTTTGCAGAGAGAAGTCATGTCCTGCTTTAGTGGTGTCTTTTCGGTCAGAAAAGCTGGTAAGGCAGAGTGTTGTCGCATCTTACTTTGCACAAAGTGGTCACGTTCTGCTTTGCAGAGAGAAGTCATGTCCTGCTTTGCAGAGTGGTGTCTTTTCGGTCAGAAAAGCTGGGGAGATGGAGTGTTGTCACGTCTTACATTGGGGAGAGTAGAGTGGTCGCGTCCTACTTTGCAGAGAGAAGTCATGTCCTGCTTTGCAGAATACTGTCTTTTCGATCTGAAAAGGTAGTGAGGCAGTGTGTTGTCATGTCTTACACAAAGTATTCATAACGGAATTTGACAGAGGCATACACGATACAGAGGAGTACAACAACGTTGCAAATGCATACATCATGTAATGCAAGGATACACGGCAGTTGATCCATTCATGAAAGACTGCGATGCATAGGTAAATAGTGGACATTACAATATCATTACAACTGAACTTCTAATTGGCAGGAACAAAAAATAATAGTAGAAGACACTAAAACTCATGGTCCCTGCCTCCACCGCCTGCCCCAACATTGTAGTTGCTCCTCAGGGAATGTGAACCTGTTAGGGGAGTGGCGTGCCTCTCGAAAGTCGTAGTGGGACTGCTGCGTGGGAGGCGGTGTCACATAGAACTCATTGTAGGGAGCCAGGCGAGGCTAGAGCATATCGTCCACCCACTCGGAAGACATACGGGGGTGTACATCCTGCATAAATGACACTACTGCATTAGGGCAGAGGTTATGACCTTTGCAATCGTAGTCATGTGTGGAAAGTATGTACCTGCGGAGTCGGAAGTGCGGACTCCAATCCTTGGCCTTGATATCCCAATTGGTCACTCCGCACCTACAAATTTGGTGGGCTGCGTGAGTTTATCGTAGCGTGCAACGGGAAGATTGCATTAAGTACGTTACAGCGTCTGTGTATGTGGCTATGCGGATGATGATGCTCCAGGGCAATCGGCGCCAAAATAGTGCCCAGTGCTTGGTCCGAATGACTGCCCGAACCACGGGTTGCCCTCATACAGGTTTGACTGGACGCCGTGTGCGAACGTGGGCAATGCCTCGTCTCGGCGCTAGGGCAAGTCAGGGTCGCTGTCTGCAGTCGCACCCTGTGGACCCAGCGATGAAGTCCGGTCCTGTGTCTCCCCCCGTGACGACGGCGGCGGTAGCAAAGTGCTGTCACCTCACAAATGCTGAAAGAACAAATGGAAGTGAGATATACGTTACAAATAAGAGCACGTACAAACAGTTAGGACAACAGATCGTAATTGACATACCGCCTGCCCGAGGCCGAGGTTTGTGGAGGAAGAGCGACCAGAGCTATGTCGACTCCCAGAGTGCGACGGACGTGCAGACGGTGGTGCGGAGGGAGGTGCTGAGGGCGGTGGGGAAGGCGATTGTCCTCAGTGTCCGCCTCGTCGCCCACCTACATCGCTGTGCCGACCACAAGTGATGGTCCTCATTGCCGCTTTCGAGTCATCGTAGATGGTGCGTAGCATACCTAGAAACTAAGAGAAGGTGCTAGTTCTCCCACATCGTAGACCGTGGGCAGCCTCGGTGTTGATACTCCGAAGGCGGTCATACTGTAAGGAAACTAAGAATAAGTTAGACGTGTTTCCCGTGCAAAAAAACTGCGAAGAATATTTTACCATCTCGTCTTGGCATGCCGTTCGATGAGTGTCAGGACCTGCTTGTACAACGGCATCGTGCCACCATATGGCAGAACACTAGATGGCAGGTCGTCATCCAGTATGCATGGTCCTGACTGCACTAAGAGGACAAGTCGTACGGGGCCGTGTCCGCAACGAACCGTGTAGACCATGGGAAGCAGATGACCTCGGCCTCATGCAGAGTCTCGAACTGGTTGTGGAACTTAGGATACACGCGCCTCGGCCTCTCCTTGGCCCACCCTAGCCCACCCTAGCCGAGCATGTGTCCAGTGAGTGCCCATTGTGGGCCCCTCAACGGGGTCAGCGCCATCTCCCTCACCGTAAAACTCGGGGATGCGTTCGAAAGGGTGCACGACCGTACGGAAGTACGGGCGGCCAACCGGGAAGTGCTCCCATGACAACAGCTGTAAGAGGATGTAGCATACTACGAGGACTGGCTCCCCGGCTGTACTGCGCTGTGAGGCATCACACAAGCCTCGGTACGTGGCGCAAAGCACTGTGGAGCCCCAACTGTACTGTGGCACCTCGTCGGGCCAGGCGTCCACCAACGCCCTAGCAAGATGGATGTAGCTAGGGTGCACCCAATCTCCCTGAGTCGTAGGAAACAAGATCCACCCAAAGAGAAACAACAGGTACGTAAGGAAGTGTGTTCGTACGACCTCCTGGGTCGTGTGCACAGGGCAGACCATGTACCGTCGTAGCCAGGAATATGGCACACCTGATATGTTCTCCGGGATTGGGTCACCGAACCTCTCAGCCATACGCACCTTCCAGTCTGGTCGCGTAGGAGGTGGCACTACTGTATGACCCCGCAGTGGTAGTCCTATAAGCATAGCGATGTCCTGCAAAATAACAGTCATCTCCCCCCACCGGAAGTGGAAGGTGTGCGTCTCTAGTCTCCAACGGTCCACGAGCGCGGACAACAGTGCCGCGTCAAACTGAAATGCGTGCTCCAGGTCCAATAGGCAGGCAATGGGCAAAAGCCCGGTGTCCCGTAGTAGTGGGACGTACCGCTGGTCCAAAGGCCAGTGCTCTCTAGGACTCCTGAGGTCAAAGCTCAGAGGTCCCACGCCGAATAACCACGCGTGGCATCGGTGTCCCCGATCCCACCGTGGGTTGAGCAGCTCGTACGCGACATCGTCTGCAGGCTGCGCCATCTCCTGAGGTATGTACAACAACAATTTAGTGTGCAAATAAAACAGGACGTACAAACAAGAAAAACGAAAGCAAAACATATAGCATACATACACAACAAACAAATGACAAGAACCATTGTCCGACACATTCCAACATATAGAACACGATAACGCCTGACGGGAGTGCGTAAGAACGCATTACAACAAACATATAGCATACATAGGCAACAAACATATGACAACAGCTATTGTTCGACACATTCCAACACGTAGAACACGATAACGCCTAACGGGAGTGCGTAAGCACGCATTACAACAAACATATAGCATACATATATGGGCGATGAAACTTCATCGCTATGGTGCGTTGCTTGATCCGGGCCTGTTTGGGCAGGTGGTGAACGAGTGGCCAATCGTCTTGCAGAGTCTACATCTCGGGCGTCTAGCCCGTTGCCCACGCTGGCTATCATCCATGTCGTTACGAATGCAAGCTCTCTAGTTTGTTTGGCATCCGTCGACGCCACCGCTTACGATCTTTTAGTAAGCGGTCTAGAGTTCACAACGGAGCCTTTACATCACCTAGACCTAATCTTGCACCAGCCTGGCTAATGACAACCCTCAGTTCGATCCCGGGTACCTCCTGTCAAAGTGAGGCATTCACCGTTGTATCGTCAAGCTTTGTTCCCAACGCCTCGGTGAAGGTAGCCCCTTCAAGCAAGCCTAACCCAGTCATGCTCGTACTGCTGTGACCTTCCAACATGCAAGGCTAGACTTAGATAAATTAATTAGCTAAGACCGCTCCAGTCTAGCTATGTGGTTGTACGCTTACGCTTAAGTCTGATATACCAGCGTTCAGTCCTTAATCGACCCGAGCGAGAATCTCCCCCCTATCTACTTGTGAGATATGCCTCTCACACTCCTTAGACAATAATATAGCTCGCCCACATCACAAACTAAGTTTTTTATTTTCATTTTATATAAAAATAACAGAGGTAAATCTCTCTGGACCACATTTCAAATTATCCCAAATCCACCCTCACATTTCCAACAATTTATCCCTTTTAGCGATTCTAGAGCCCGGCTAAGCAACTATTCAACATTCCTAGTTGAAATACCCAATTTGACATAATTTATTATCTAACCCAAGTCCCATAGGCTACAACAGTATTTTTCAAGTATGGTCATGCATACAATAGGAATATAACTACCATTACCTGCAAATATAACAATTTTAAGCAAACATCCACACATGCATAATAGATTTTGCAAAACGAGGTACAACATTTGAAATAATGGGATCAACATGGTCAAAGGAGGTGCTTGCCTTGCTCTGGTTTATCTGAATATGAGGATGGAGGGTCCTCGAATAATTTGTTCGCGGTATCGACGTATATTCGAAAGAGCCGATAACAAATCACAAATAGAAAAATAATTTCAACAACAACAAAATCCAAATATTTTTTGCATATTCAGATAGAGCATGATTTTATATGAATTTAGAAAAAAGATTCATTCAATTTGGAGTTCATATGCAAAATTTATTAACGTTTTAAATTCGCTCGATTTGAAAATCCTAGAAATAAATAAAAAGGGTGACGTCGAAAGTGTATTCTTTGAGGTTTACGCTTTCTAACAAAGAAAACGTATTTTCCTATGAGTTCTCTGAGGTTTACGCTTTTTAACAGAGAAAGTGTATTTTTCTCTGAACTAAAGGTGGCTTTTCTCTTCTTCTTTTTTCTATTTTTTTCAGATTTTATTAACTTACACGTGGGGCCTACTTGTCAGTGTCATGTGCGGCAGTTTAGGAGGAGGCGCAGTCGGCCCTAACGGCAGTTTAGGAATCCTTAAATTAGGAAGTTGCAATTAGGCAAGTTTACTATAGGAAAGTCTCATTAGGGAAGTTGCATTAGGAAGGATAATACCTTCCAAGTTAGTCTTTATTGTATTAGGAAGGATAACACCTTCCAAGTCAGTTTGTATCCCTTTATATACGCAGCATATGCATCAATGAAAATCAACAAAGGATTGGGAGTTACCCAATCCCCTTTGCGCCATACCCTGTCCACGCACTGTTCACCGTGGTACTGTTCATCCGCGCCATCCACCACGGCGTCCCGACGCAATCCTCATCCTCTTGAGTTGATTCTTACCTTCCGCCTTCGCTCCCAGTGCTCATCCCCTAACATCTCGGTATCAGAGCCAACCGTTGCTCCTTCCACCATGTCGAGCAACGGTGGTAACGATGATTTCCAACAGATGATGCGCCAATTCGCCAAGGATACGACAAAAACTCTTGCTAGTATCCTGGCGCGCATGGAGGGACACCCCGCCAGTGAGGAGGGCGATGAAGATGGAGAAACCGCCACACGGACGGTGAGGGAGTTGTTGCCAACAAGATCGGCCTTGCCCGAGAACTCAAGCGTCGCCGGGCCGACCGTAGCGCACCTTCACGCAGAAGCGGCGTGCGAGGAGCTCATGGAGGAGCTCCTCGCGGAATTTCCACTAGTCTTCGATGACCCACATGGGCTCCCACCGCCGCTTGGTCGTGACCACCGCATCCACCTCATGCTAGGCACCAACGCGGTGGTGGTTCGGCCCTATAGATACCCTTGCAAAAGGGCGAATTTGGAGTGTTAATGCCTTTGCAATGTTGGCACGAGGGCATTATCGGTATAGCGACTTTTGCCTTTCCGTGCTGTGCTTTTGGTCAAGAAGAAGGATAGCTCTTGGCCCTATCGCGTCATCTCCAAGATTAATGAGGTCGCGTGCCGCTTGGACTTGCCCAACTCGGCACGTTTACATGATGTTTTTCACGTGAATCTCTTGAAGAAGTATGATGGCCTCCCTCCTCAAGATCCACCACCATTACTGCCCCTCCTTCATGGCCAAGTTATTCCCACACCGGCCACGGTGATCCGTGCCCGCCTGTCTCGAGATAAGTGGCAAATTCTGGTTCAATGGGAAGGGCTTCATGTTGCTGATACGTCATGGGAAGACGTTATCGCATTTTGGGTGTCTTATCCCTCTTTTCAGCTCGAGGACGAGCTGTTTGTTGTCAACGGAGGGAGAGCTGTCATGTGCGGCAGTTTAGGAGGAGGCGCAGTCGGCCCTAGCGGCAGTTTAGGAATCCTCAAATTAGGAAGTTGCAATTAGGCAAGTTTACTATAGGAAAGTCTCATTAGGGAAGTTGCATTAGGAAGGATAATACCTTCCAAGTTAGTCTTTATTGCATTAGGAAGGATAATACCTTCCAAGTCAGTTTGTATCCCTTTATATACACAACATATGCATCAATGAAAATCAGCAAAGGATTGGGAGTTACCCAATCCCCTTTGCGCCATACCCTGTCCACGCACTGTTCACTGCGGCACTATTCATAGCAGTACTGTTCATCATTACTGTTCATCCACGCCGTCCACCACGGCGTCCCGACACAATCCTCATCCTCCTGAGTTGATTCTTCCATTCCGCCTTCGCTCCCAGTGCTCATCCCCTGACAGTCAGTGACTCATATTTTTGTTTTCTTGATTTAATTTATAAAATAGAGGCGGGCCCATATGTCATAGACTCATTAATTATCATCTAAGTGATTAAACCTATTTTTCATTTTAATCCACTAACAGCTGGGGTCCACATGTCAGTCTATCGGTTTTAAAACATGTTTTAAAACCAAAAACAGTGGGTGGTCCCACATGTCAGTGATACATTTACTAAACATGTTTTAAATTATATTTTCGATTAACTTTCTAGCCGGTCCCACATGTCAGTAACTTAGCATGCTTAACCACTATCATTAGTGTTAATCAAATCCTAAACGGGAGTGGGTCCTATTGTTAGTAAGAGAAGGGGAAAGGGAATAGAGCAGCGTGCGACTGAGGACCATGGCGAGCTTGCCGACGGCGAATGGCGCGATTAACGACAACGTTGAGCAGCGGAATATAGAGAGGGGAGTAGGGCAAAGCTATGGGTGGTGGTGACAAAGACAGAGATGGTTGGAGGTGGCGTCACAGCGACGAGGAGCGAAGGAAGTTCTCGGGCCTGCGACAAACTTCGTGTAGGAAGCTTTCCCCAGGCTAAAGGAGGGGCACGCTAGATTTAGTTAGTCTAGGCGATGCTAACGGTCTAAGCGTGGGGCCCAAGGGTCACCGGAGGTGAGCCGTCAACATGCAACCGCGGCGGTGCCATGGGTGGCTACGGGGAATACGGCGCAAACTACTCGCCCTCTACAAATTGAAGTGCACATGGGGTTCAGAGGCTCACCTAGATGACGGAGGTGAAGATGATGAGGTTGGAGAGGTACTAGAGCGGCTGGTCGACGGTGATTGGCGGCGGCGTAGAGAGGTCCCTCGGTGAAGGTGCTCTACGATGATGGAGATGCTACAAGAAGTGTAGCATTAGCTCACTGGAGTCCTAAGGATGGTGTAGACGTGAGGAATTGGACGGGGACTCACCGAGCTTTGAGGAAGATCGAAAATGGCGGCGGCGACCGTAAATGAAGAAGATGGTGGTGAAGCTCGGATTCATAGCGATTTTGCTTGCGTTGAGCGAGGGGATTGCATCAATGAGGTATGGAACACGTTGTGACGCGCCAGGGTTGAGCTCGAACTCGCCAGACTCTGAGGCGTTCCGCAAGATCCGGTGCGCTCGAGTCAGGGCGAAGGTGATCGCATTTGTGCTACAAGGCTCTAAAAGCTGCATTAAGTAGCGAGGGAGGATGAGTGAAGCTCAAGAGTGAAAGTGACATGCTTGTCGTGGGTGAGGAAGCTCACCAGAGCAGCGGAGCTAAGGAGGCGCGTTCACAGGCGTCGAAGACAATGCAAGCGTTCCCGCAAAACTAAGGAGCAATTAAACTCGGGTTTGCATGAAATGGAATGGGGCCAAGCTGAGGAAGACGGTGTGTGCTTCATTGCTTAAGTAGCTGGGATAATCGCATAAGAAGAACGGCGAGTTGCCTGCGGTTGCTAGCACAGTCGAGGGCAGACGGAGGCGATGGGAGTAGGTGAGATCGCAAAACGGTGGGCGTCGATCGAAACCAGCAGGCAGAGCAGGCACGAGCGCGGCGCGCTAGCACGCGGAGACGAAGGCGAGGTGGATGAAGAGTCATGACGGGTGGGGCCAGCGTGTCAGTGATAGGGAGAGTGAGGGCTGGCACGGGCTGAGGCATGGCGCGATGAAATGGGCCAAGTGGTTTTTACCAAGCGATCGAGCGGAAATTCAAAATAGGTTTTGAATTTTCCAAAAAAGGCTGATTATTGCTCGAATTTCTAAACCTAGAAAATGGTATTCAAAATTTATGAAATTTTTTGTGGAGGCTCCTGTGATAGTATAGTTTCTTGTGTAAATTTGTCAGGATTTTATCTATTCTGTGTTTTTTTTCCGAAAATTCTTCCAAGTTGTTTTCATATAATTGCAATAGTTGTTTTTTGATGAAAATTTTCAAAAACGTGCTCAAATTAATTTTCCCACATTTATTTTCAATATACTTTCCCAAATTTGGGATTTTTGTGATGTTACACTCTTCCCTGTAATAAAAAATAATACAGCCTTCCTCAAAGCTCATGTACTACTAGAAAAAGTAAAAAGTTGACCTCTGGAAAATAAATAAAAACCAACAAGATATAAAAAGATCTGCTACACAACGGTATCACGTTGAAAATGCATCTCATAATTGCATGCATAGCAATTTTTAAGTTCTAGATTCTAAGGTTTAGGTAGGTTTCGACGAGTCATCTTGAGGTTTCAAGGTGCAAGTTTCAAGTAGGTTTCATGTTCCGGTGAGTTTTGAACATGAGGTTGCATTGCCGTTTCAACTAGCTTCAATGAGGTGCAAAAACATAGCCAAAATTTCAGAATGGCTTTCAGGAGACAGATGAAATATGATTTTAGTGATGCGTTGATTATGACTAGGCAGTGGCAGATTGATGTGAGCATGATGGGAACTTTAGGTGGCTTGTGCCAAATTAATTGTAGAGCATACAGGTTAAATCTATACAATTCTGTTTTCCTAATTAATCATCACAAAGCTAATTTCACTAGCAGATATTGAAGAATAAAGTCTGGTTTTATTAGTGGGGAATTTTTTTTCCCTTGTATAAACCCCATATATAATTTTTTTCTAGCCGTACAATGTTGTGTTCATTGCACTGCACTAAAGGAGGATAGCTACAAACAGATGTATGTAGAGTTGTAGACAAATAATACACTAAGGACTCCACCTTCCTGGTTGTTGTTTAAACTATTTAACTTTCTGTTTACGCTTTTCAGGGTGTGTTAAGTGACGGACTCGTGGTTGCCGTCAAGAAACTTGCAAATGTATCTCCATCTTCAGATGATGAGGCGCCCATAAACCATCCTTTTGTTCGTCTTTGTTCAATGCTTGAGCACAAAAATATAGTTAGACTCCTGGGATATTGCCATGAAAGCAGGGAGGAGCATATGCCCAATAAAGACGCGCCAACCGGATTTGTTCAGGCTAACGAAGAATTTTCGTTGTTGGTCGAAGAATACATGCCAAACGGAACCTTGAGCAATGTTATCTATGGCATGTACTTCCAACTGAAAATGTTGATTACAGTTCACTTCTAGACCAATTTGCTCTTAACTTCGTTGTCTCTAATGGTGGTTTCCACTTGAGCTGTACTATTTTGCAGGGTCGCAGCTTGATTGGTCCTCCCGCTTCCGAATAATTCAAGGGATAACCCACGGCGTAATTTACCTTCACACCCACTCTGAGAAACCCATTGTCCATTTGGACTTGAAACCAGACAGCATCCTCTTGGATTCGGATATGAACCCTAAGATTGGTGATTTTGGATCAGCTAGAATATTGGATGATCACAAGATGGCAATCATTTGTGGCACATTGTAAGACGGCGTTCCATTAATTGCATGAAGCTATTTTCTATGTTTTCCTTCAATTTTTTTTATGAGGCTTTAAATTTGTACTTCATCGTTCAGGGGCTATATGCCTCCAGAATGTATTGTCGAAGGTGTTATCTCGGTGAAGAACGATGTGTATGGTTTCGGCGTCACACTCCTCGAGACCATTAGCGGAATGAGCGGGTCTGGACCAGCTGTTCGTCACCAAGCTTCGATTGAATGGGTAAGTAAAACATTTACGTGCTTGCGTGCATATTCCGCGATGTCACTTTGTTGTAGTTTTCTTATGAAATTGAACTCGCACGATTGATTACCAAATGTAATGTTAAATATGAGAAAATTTATGTTAAAATGCATGATTGAAGGGAGATTTTGAATATAGCATTGTAGCCAATTAGTTACCTAAATACCGTTGTCCATCAAGTTGAAAAGCCAAAAGAAGCCTGATTGTGAAAAAAAACAATTACAAGTAAATATTCTATATACATCATGTTGCCATTTTAAATTCTAAAAAGTCAGTTGGCAAATGAAAATGAGGCGTCAAAGTTTCCAAAAATTCTCAAAATATTACCAAATGTAAGGGAGGGTATGCTCTATATATATGCAAAATTTCAAGATCCAATTCAATCACACTTGCGTGATACGAAAATGATAAATTCTGCATAAACAGTGATTTTATTGTTCATATGCAGAATTTGTTTTATTTTGGATATCTTACAAATACGATTGAGTTTGATATTGAAATTTTGCGCGGTTACATAATACGTCCCCCCTTATGTAATATTTTGATAATTTGTGGAAATTAACTTCCACACCTTAGTTTTCACAGTTTTTAATGCTTAGCCAGCTTTCATTGGATATGTCGCTATCGAAACTACTAGCACACAATTGTGCAAACAACTTAGCTAGTTTCGTGTAAAAATTTTAGGGCTATCTTACAATCATATTTACCGTGTCGATCACTACTGTTGTGTAACAATGGTTGCGTTGCTGACAGGAGACAAAGATATAGTCCCAGCAGCTTCTCTCTTTATTATGATATCTAGAGGTAAAGATTGGTGTGTACAAAAACATTGCCCTTGCCCCTATATTTATAGTGGGAGGTACCCTTCCTTGTTGGCCAATCAATATAGGACTAAATAGTGCTAACATGTCACTCGAGCCTATAGGCCTTAATGGCCCAGTTTAAGGAAGTGTCCACATCGAATTATTTCACCACTCCTCCCGGACATTTGCTAACTGCACTATGCTCATGCCTCATTAAAAACTTCTTCCGAAAAACCAAATGGGCATAATCGGTAAGAAGAAAAGAGGGCGTGGTATTTGCTATTTCACATGTTGCATGATTAAAACTTTTTAATTAAGAAAATCCATTGGGACTAAACTTAAGTAAGAGAAAAAGAGTACCACAAGTCATCCCAAAGATGATTGCGTATGAAGATCAAATATCAACCCCGGAAAACATAAACTCCTTTTGTCTTCTCATGCCTATGCCATGTACATGCTTCCCAAACGTAGATCATTCTCACTAGTCTGGATGTTCCTTATTTCAATATTATCTATCTCTTGTTGTTCATGGAAATAGAAATGTTTTGGGCATATGTGCTTTTTCATATACGTTTTGACATAGCTATTCTTTATCTATGCAATTCAAGCAACATTATCCTCGTAGATGACTATGGAGGGTTTATCCACCTATACACCACAAGTCTCTTGAATATTCACTCACGAGTTATCTCAGATAGTCCAATTATCTCGGAATGATTAGTTGACATAACAACTATGGACTCCTTAATAGATCTCCAAGATATAGCCTCATTCCCGCTTATAAAAACATTTGAGTAACCCATTATCTTTGTATCTTGATCTTAAGAATAAAAGAGTCCAAGATCTATTGTACTTTGTAGGTACATGAGGATGCATTTAATTTCATTCCAATACCTTTTCGTGGGATCATAACTATATCTTGCTAAATAACTTACTGCAAAAGCAATACTAGGCCTCGTATAATTGGCAAGGTATAATACCGCTCCAATGGCCCTCAAGTATGGAGTCTCCAACCCAATACATTATCTTCCTGTCGTCTAGGACCGTATTAATTAATCTTTATCAACATCCAATGACCTAACGACCATGGGGGTACTCAATGGATGAGATTTATCACAATAAAATCTCTCCAATACCTTTTTGGTGTAGATGGTTTTGTGCAAGAATATGCCACCAGGAATATGCTTGATCTGCAATCCAAGATAATATTTGGCTTCACCTAAATCTTTCATCTCGAACTATGTCTTTAAGTATGAGCTAGCTTTTATGATGTCCTTGTTGGTTCCAATGATGTTGAAGCCATCAACATACAATGAGATGATGCATAAACCGATAACACATGGACATACATCATTATTCATATATCCTTTCTCCAGAAGGAACTCAATCAATCAATTGTACAACATACGACTTAACTGTTATAATCCGTATAATGACCTTTGTAATTTAACACTATACATGTTGTGATTCTTATTCTCTCTCATATGTGGGATCTTCAGTCCATCCGAGATCTTCACATAGATTTCCGAATCAAGTGACACATACAAATATGCAGTGAGAACATCCATGAGTTTCATATTCAATTTCATACCTGCTTTCATAGATACTAGGTAATGGAATGTTGTGCCATCCATTACAGGAGAGTAAGTTCATCAAAATTGATGTGTGTCTCTGCGTGAACCCTTGTGCTACTAATCTTGCTTTATATCTCACCATTTCATTCTTTGCATTCCTCTTTCGTATGAATACACACTTGTATCCAATATGAATGATATCGTGAGGTGTCTTGATCACATGTCCAAAGATTTTTCCTCCGATTTAGTTAGTTCAGTTCTGCCTTGATTGCATCGTCCTTCCATTTAGCCAAATTAGGGCGACTTTTGCATTCAACAACAGTCTTCAGTTCTGAATCCGAATTCTCAGTATGGAAAGCAATCCTAGAGGCAAAGCAACTACTGTTAGAACATACTTTTTTTTCCTCAAGTATACTTCTCCCATAACCACATAATTTGTGACATACTCTTTATCCAAAGTAATTGGCACTTCATTTAAATCAATTAGCTCTCCATGATTTTCCAATGTGTTAGAGTCTGAGTTATGTTGTCTTGGTGTTGGTAGGTGCGCACACGATTACACTGGGTGTCTCGTCTATTGGACCTTCGTCCCTTGATGGACCTCATCTCTTGGACCATCGTCCCTTGGATAATTCTCATCCATGATCGATTCATGGAATTTCTCCCCCTGTTCAGTTCGTCGATCTCTTCTTTGGACGTCTTCATTGTTTGGGATCTTTTGAAACATGAGGCCTCTACCTCTTCTTGCACACGGAAAGGGAGCCTATAGGGGAACCCAAAGCCCGAGATGGTTCTACTCTCTCAAGCGCATTCACCGCAGGAATGTGTCACTGGGTAACTCCCTTATGATCCATGAATGAATCCGACAGCTTATTTTCAAGATAATGCAAAATAAATTATCCCCTGAACCTCTTGTTCAACATCTTTAGTGTGTGGATCTGTATTCAAAAGACTGTTGTCTTCTATCATTCCATAATATTTCCCAGCATTCCAAATTAGGGTCCTTTCCTCCTTCTAATGTTAGGAATAAGTCTTTATTAAATGTACAATCGGTGTATCTCGCTTTTAGTAGAACCCTTATCATGGGCTCAAGATACTTAAGTATCAATGTAGATTCAAATCACACCTAAAATCTCGGTTTACGGTGAAGGCCCATTGAGTATGCTGAGATAGTGAGATCAGCACGTACCTTGCGCATCCAAATTTATAAGGACGGGAAATACCTTGCGCATCCAGTCCCGTGCTTTGGGCCAACCCAGGAAGCACGGTCCATCTGACCACCTCTAGTGTTGTGTAACAATGGTATCACTAACCTAGATTAGATCAACCAGGAACTACGTATACGAGATCAAACACAGGAGAAAGATATAGTGCCAAAAACCTTGCCCCTGTCCTTATATTTATAGTGGAAGCAGATACTACTTCCTTATTGGTTAAGTAATATGGAACTAAATAGCGATAACGGGACTCTTAGACCTATAGTCCATTCCGTGTCCAATTATTTCACAACTGCAACTAAACTTGTCATTCACGATGCTTTTTTTATCAGGCATGGCAGGTACATCAAGCTGGAGTAATGGACGAGTTATTTGATTTTGATCCCTTACTGTGTGACCAGTCTCAGCTAAAGGAGATTAAAAGATGCATTGAGATAGGACTGCTGTGCACTCAAGAGAAGCCGACAGACCGGCCCACCATGCCGGAGGTTCTTGAAATGCTGAATGGCAAGAAAAAGTTACCGACCCCCAAGCTACCAGGGTACATCAAACACGTACTACGGGGCAACGTCCAGTGAAAATGCGAATACTACGAAAATTTACAAATTCTATTTTTACCAAACATAGAAGTTCTAAAAAATTCTCAAAAATTTACCAGATATAAGGGAGGGTATGTTCTATATCTCTACAAAGTTCAAGATCAAAGTCAATTTCGGCAGAAATTTGTATTTTTTATCTCGCAAATGTGATTAAGTTTGATTTTGAAATTTCTAGCGATATAGAACATACTCTCTCTACATCCAGTAATTTTTTAAAGAATTTTTAAAAACTTCTAAGTCTATTGTAGATTGGATTTCATATCTCACCAGAGATGCCGCCCGTACTATGGATGGTAGGCCGTCAGACGTGTGTCATGCAAGCGTCATGGCCTCACCTCACAAATTATTGTATCACCCGCCTCTAATGGCTTATCTTTCTTTACTTTATGGCGACCGCAGTCATGCCATATAGCTATATGGATAGCAGCATGTAGTCCCTGAGTAAATACCGAACAATTGTAACTATCAGGTTTATGGATGGCATAACTATCAGGTATATGGATGGCAGTGTGTAGTCCCTGAGTAAATACCGAACCATTGTAACTATCAGGTGGCTGGTGCATTTGCACGGCTAACTTTATAAATATATATAGTTGTATTTGCTATACAATAGTACAATACTACTGTTTATGATTAAAAATAGTTATGTATGGTACATAATTGTGACAGATGTAGTATCTATATTTAATTAATCTATACTATTATAATTTAGGTCCACCACAAAAAGCGGTATAGATCTTCCTCTTTTTCTCTCGAATTACGAGGGAATTCATAGGTTTTTCTTTCTTTTTTAAATATTAATGTTGGAATTTCTAAATCGGAAAGCATATGTGATGGCTTGAATCCTACCGTTGTCTGTAGAGATATATACTGATAATTAAAGTTTGTTTTTGCACGAATTTATTTGTAACTTCTATAGATCAATGGATAGTAACACCAAAATATTATCTTCTGCTATCCTATAAATCAACGACCACTAAAATAGGGGGTGGCGTAGCATGAATGAGATTTGGCCCCTTAATTATTGTGATGGCAAAATCTACTAAGACTATTCTAATGTGACAAATCCAAATGCTTTTATGTATATTAGTAGGCAAAGTTTAAAGAGTTCGATTGCACACATTCTAAACATCATTTTGTATTTTAGTAACAGAGAGATGAGTTGTTAAATTAGTTTAGGCCAATTACTTGGGAGCATGCCTTGGATGGCCATGTCTCACCTCTTTAGCTTGTAAAATCCGAGTTTTTGCCCTATATGGCACTGTTGGTGTTGCTTTTAGCAAAACTGTCCGTTCGCGCGGTGTAATGACATTTTATGCACCTTTGTCGTTCCCTGGTGGCCCGGACGGCTCTCCGCCTGCCACGTCGCCCCCTGCTGCGCGTCCCGCGCCCAGTCGCCACCTAGTCCGTGGCTCCTTGGTCCGAACAGTCCTCGTCCGTGCGCCCCTAGCCCGTACGGCGTTGCTTGCACCACGTCGCCTCGTCCGTTGCATGGTGGCGTGGACAAGCCTCGTATGTTGCATGGTGGCCCGGATGCCACCTTGTCCGTTGTATGGTAGTCCGGACGTCTGTTGTCTGTCCATGTGGCCGCATTTTTGGGCGTGTCACGCCCGTTCTGTGCCCCCTAGCCCTGCGTCTGCCTCGTCTTTTTCCTCCCCTCCCTTCTGATTGCTTTCGGCGTCAAAAGCATCCTCTCTTCCCTCATCTTTTCCCTCGTCCCATCCATCATGTCGTTGCCTTTGTCCACATGCATGGCTAATCATCTTTGCCTGCGTCTCTAAACGCCAGACGCCTATAAAAACGGCTAGCGCTTGCTCTCGCTCTCATTCTGGAATTCATTCTTGTTTTCACGCTCGTCGGTGAGAACAAAGATAATTGAACTAAAACTTTGTTCGGATTACGCTGTGAAGGAAATAGTGTTTAGACCAATGGTTATGACCGTATAAGTACCGTGAGGTCGACATCAAGACAAGGTAAAATTATTTCATATGCTTTAGTTATAATTATTTCAGTCGTAGTTAATTAGCGGTAATTTATTAGTCATAGTTAGTTAGTGGTAATTGACCTGTAGTTTGTAAGTGGTAATTAGCGATCGTAATTAAATACTCATAGTTAATTAGTGGAAATGAAGTATTAATTAATTAATTGCAATTAATATGTCGTAATTAAATTTTGCATAGTTTATTAGTGCTAATTACATTAATGCAAAATAAGTGGTCAAATTTATGCCACCATAATTAATTTGTTGGTAAGTAATGACTCGTAGTTAATTAGTGGTAATTAAATAAATTTAATTAATTACAAATAATTAATGACGCGTAGTTAATTAGTGGTAACTAATTAATCATAATTAATTTAGTGGGAATTACTTAGATATAATGAATTACTCATAAGTAATTTATTGATAAGTAATCAAATTGTTGTTAATTAATTAATTATTCGTATTCACTTACGCATTTAATTGCTTACTTGTATGTAATATGTTGTAATTATCTCGTGTCATGGGTAATTAGTGGCAAATTAATTACTCGTAATTAATTAGTACCTTGTTGTTTAGTCATATTTAATTAGTGGTAATTGAAGAAACAATCCATGTAAATAGTCATTTACAGTTAATTAATTAGTGCTATGTAACATCTCAAAAATCTCATTTTTGGGGGAATATAGTGAAAATTAAAGAGAAAATAATTTTGAGCTTATTCCATATAGGAAGTTTGTTTTGCATGATTTTTGAACTTTTGTATACAAATAACAACTTGTAAGAATTTTAAGGAAAATCACAGTGCACATAAAATCCTGAACAATTTACATAAACAACTACACTAGGTTAGGAACCCACCCAAAAAAATTCGTAATTTTTTACTCCATTTGCTTAGTACAAAAATTCGACAAACTCTCAGCCAGATTTTGGAAATTTAAAAATATGTTTTTGAATTCCTACCGGACTTTGGGCTGCATCTAAGCCAGCCCATTTCTGCGCGCCACCCCATTCCATGCAAACCCCACTTGCTCCTGCACTCGCTGACTTGTGGGCCCCGCTTGCCAGCACCCTTCTTCCACCTCGGCTACGCCCTCGCTTCACCAGCGCTCCAGCGTGCACCTCCGCATGCTTAGCCTGCTCGCCTATGGATTTCTTCGCCGCCCACAGTTTTGCAACTCACCTACTCCCGTCGCCTCCGACTACCTTGCCCATGCTATCTACCTTCTTAATGGCACCTTTTTCCTGCGCGGGCGGAGAAGCCAGAGAAGCCCCACGAGTTTCTCGCACTGATTGCCGGCGTCTCGCCGTTTTCTCATGCAAACATCCTAGCTACTTAAGCCCTATTGAGTGCATCGTCTTCCTTAGCTCGTCCTGTTCCATTTCGTGCTAACTTGAGCCTCACAGCTCCTTGGTTTCGTGGGAATGTGTGTGTCGTTCTCGACGCCGGTGAGCGTGCCTCCGCTCCATTCTCACTCGGGTGAGCTTCATCAACCATGACGCCTGCGTCACATTGGACCTCTTCACTCACTCACTCATCTCCTTTGCTTAATGCAGCCCTGAGAGAACCGTAGCCTAATCGCAACTACCTTCGTTCTCAGCTCCGGCGCCCAGTCGAGCTAGTGTGTCCCCGTCACTCTGGTGAGTTCGGGCTCAAACCAACTGTGCCACCACCTGTTCCATACCCTATTAATGTTTTCCCCTCACTCAATGCTGGCAGTCTCGCCTTGAATCCAAGCTACACCTTCATCTTTCTCATTCACGGCCACCGCAGCCATTTCTGAGCTTCCTCGAAACCTGGTGAGCCTCAGTCTAATTCCTCGTGTCTGCACCATCCTTAGCACCCCAGTAACCTAACGCGACGCTTCTTGAAGCACCTCCATTACTGTGGTGGGCTACCATCGTGGGCCTCCGCTGTGTCACCGTTGCTGGTCGTCGACCAACAGCTCCGGAGCCTCCCCGACCTCATCTTCTGCACCCTCATGGCCATTGTGTGCCTCTGAACCACATGCACACTCCAATTTGTAGATGCGAGTAGTTTGCACCAAATTCCTTGTAGCCACCCAAGGCGCCACCGCGGCTGCATGTCGTCGGCCCGCCTCCGGTGACCTTAGGTCCCCGCGCCTAGCCTGTTAGCATCGCCTGGGCTCACTGAGTCGAGTGTGCCCCTCCATTAGCCCAGAGGAAGCCTCCTTCGCCAAAGACGTCGCAGACCCGAGAGTTCCCTTTGCTCTTCGCCACCGCAATACCACCTCCGGCCATCTCTGTCACTGCTACCACCACCAAGAGCTTCGCATTGCTCTCCTCTTTCCATTCCACCGCTCAACATCACCACTCATCGCGCGGTTCGTCGTGGCCAGGCTCGCCATGGCGCTCGACCATGCCTTGACTTCGGCTACCCTCTCTCTCTCTCTCTCTCTCTCTCTTACTAGTGGGACCCGCTGCTAATTAGGATTAGTTGCACCAAATGCCCGTGGTTAAATAAACTGAGTGAATGATAGGTGGGACCGTACGAAAAGTAATAAAAAATCTAATTCTAAACGTTTTTAGTAAATGTGTCACTCACATGTGGGACCACGTACTATTCTCGATTTTAAAACACGTTTTAAAACCCGAGAGGCTGACAAGTGGCCCCCATCTGTTAGTTAAAAAATCAAAACTATGTTTCATCATTAGTTAATAAATAATGAGTCTATGACATGTGGGACCACCTCTGTTTTATAAATAAAATCAATAAAGCAAGAGAATGAGTCACTCACAAGTAGGCCCCACATGTAAGTTAATAAAAATCCGAAAAAATGAGAAAGCCGCCTTTAGTTCTGAGGAAAATATGCTTTCTCTGTTAGAAAGCATAAACCTCGGTAGAACACAAAGAAGCATACGCTTTCTCTGCTGGAAAGCGTAAACTTCAGAAAATACGCCTTCGACGTCACCCTTTTCAATTTTTCTGGAATTTTCAAACCAAACAAATTAAAACCTTAATAACTTTTGCATAAAAACTCCAAATGAGATGAGAATTTTTTTTCTAAATTCATATAAAATCATGCTCTACCTGAATATGCAAAAAAAAATGGATTTCGTTGTTGTTTAAATTATTTTATTATATTTAATTTGCTTTTGGCTGTTTTGATTAGATGTCGATTATTCGGACGATTTTTGCGACGATATTCCAACCTCATTTTCAGAGCAACCAGAGTAAGGAAAGCACCCCCTTTGACCATGTTGATCCTACTATTTTAATTATTGTTCTTCTTTTTGCAAAATCTATTATGCATGCGTGTATGTTTGATATAAAATTGCTATGTTTGGGATATCGGCAGTTGTAAATCCTATTCAATGCATGAACCTCCTTGAAATATTGGTACTTGTACTATTGTAGCCATTAGGTTATGGTTTAGACAAGGAATAATATCAACTTAGGTTTTTCGAATACGAATCTTGCATAATTGCTTAGTCGGGCCGTAGTCTTTCATAAAATTGTATAAAGGATGACATGATAAATATGAATTTGAGAATTTTTGAAAAGAAAGTCCAGAGGGGTGTACCTCTGTTATTTTGTATAAAAATAAAAGTGAAAAACTTAGTTTTCGACACGGGTGAGTTATATTATATTCTGAGAAGTGTGAGAAAGGAGTCTTACAAGTAGATAGGGGGAGATTCTCGCCCGGGTCAATTAAGGACCAAACACCAGCAACTCCAATCTAAGCCTAAGCGTACAACCACATGTGCTGGTATGAGACGACATTAGCTAATTAAGTCATTGAAAACTATCCTTACACGTTGGTAGGTCGTAGTAGTGCGAGCATGTGTGATTGCTCGAAGGGGCTCCCTTCACCAAGGCATTGGGCACAAAGCCTTCCGACACAACGGCAAGTCTTACTTGACGGGGAGGAGCCTAGGCGACATGAGGGTGATCATTCACCAGGCTAGTGCAAGGGTAGGACTAGATGATGTAAAGGTTTCGACACGTGCTCTAGATTACTTACCGAAGGTATTGAGCAGTTGTATCGATGGATGACAAACAAACTAGAGAATTCGTGTGCTGTGGGTAGAGTTGTACACCTCTGCAGAGTGTAAATCTATTTAAATAGCCATGCTCGCGGTCATGAGCATGCTTATTGCAGACTCAATGGTCTATGACTGAAAATAGAATGTTGCTCATAGCCGAGGAGGGTTATGAGTTGTTATTTATTTAATTACGTACTTGCTATCCTTTATCTATTTAACTGCTCTTAAAATTTCCGTTGCAAAATACTACGTATTGATATTGCGAATAAAATCTGCTTATGCAAAATAACTTGTAGCATAAGAGCCTCACCTTTGATTAGCCTTGTATTTATATAAATTTTGCGATACACTACAAGTCTTGCTGAGTACATAATGTACTCAATCTTGCTTAATTTGTTGTTCAGATTTTGAGGATGAGCCAGTTCCGGACAACGACGGGTCTTTCTAGAGCTTAGTCCTTGTCGATTTCCTATGGGATTGGATGGGGCATACCGTTGGACCCTTTTGGTTTAATTACCATACTTTCTGTCGCGCTTTGTTACTTTTGCTACTCTGATACTTAATTCTTTATTTGGCTTGTCGCCCATGTATTGTAAATGTTGTAAACGCTTAAGGTTTGTACCATAACTTGTTTTATTCAGTACGTATGAATGTATGGATGTGAATATCATTGTTGTGAATGTGTGTACTAGCCACTAATTATGGGACTAGTATGGTGCACACATGAGGGCTTCAGATATTCAAAGCCCAGGGTCCGACAAGCTAATTACATACCCTATTTGTTATATTGCGTAAATTGTTTAGGTAATTTCAAACATGCAAGGCTTGATAGTGTTTTATGGCGACGGTCTTGTATGGGGCACGAACCTGATAGGTTGGACCTGTCGATATGCCAGTACAAGGTGGTCTGGGCGGAGGGGCTCGATGCGATTAATATTCATGAGCTTAGGAGCTGCATCTGGAGGGAGTTTAACACGGAGCCAAGGACGAAGAAACTTGTCATCGAGGCGATCACCTCCACGAGTAGGGGAGGGTAGGGTGTATGGGAGCTAGTCAAGGTGAACGGAAGCGTAGCATAGGGTCAGTACATGCAGATTGCTTCGGCCGAAGCGCGATATCGGAAGCCAATGGTCTACATGAATTTGGTACGTAGGCCACCGAGAAATCTTGATGATCCTGGTGCCTCGGGAAGCAGGAAACCGCAGGCGGAGCTTGAAGATGGTAGCACGGAATGTGCTATTTTGGAGGAAGTCCACGAGAGAAGAGTTCCGCATAATTTTGTGCAAAGTGAGGGGGCGGGACTGTGGTGGTTGGCCCGCATTGACTGCCACGAGTATCTACCGGTCCAGCATCTTGGGTTGGTGTCCGACGAGGACACCGACCCAGGCTCGGATGGTAGCGAGGAGGATGCACCCCAGGGTGTTGGTCCTACTGGCAGAATTGTGTCTTTGGAGGTGTCGTACGTGGCATCCAGACTTGATGATATCGTAGTGCGATTGCTCATACTACCGCAAGAAGAATGGTCCCAGTGGGGGTTTGATGCTGACACTCTCTTAGTTGGGCAGCACTTCCCTAGCAAGGCAGCCGTGCAGCAAGCTATAGCATGGTATGCCTTGTCTATCAGTAGTGTGTACCGGGTGCACCGATCTTACCTGGGACATTACTCAGTGAAGTGCATAGTGGAAGGCTACCCTAGCAAGGTCAGCGCTCACCGAGCAAAGTTCTTCGGTTCGATCTTCACGGTCAAGGCGGTGACCAAGCATACTTACGAGCTTAGTGAGCCGTTGCGGTAGCATCGAAATGTGACTTCCGCATATGTGGCAAGCCTCATCAGCCACCTAGTTGCGGAGGACGTGTCCGTCTCCCCCAAGATGCTGCTATCAAAAGTCACCAGTCTGGTTGGTTATCCAGTCAGCTATAGTAAGGTCCGACAAGTCAAGTAGAAAGTTATCGAGTCCATATACGGGACATATGAAGAGGTGTACAACCTTGTGCCGAGAATACTTCACCAGATTGCCGAAACAAACCCCGACACATACATAAACAAGCTTGAAAATGAAGATGCTGATGGAGGCCCCAAATGCTTCATACTGGACTGGGTGCTCTGCGCTTTCGCCTAGGCCATAAAGGGCTTCAGGTTCTATCATCCTATGCTCACGATGGATGGCACTTTCTTTACGGGGAGGTACAAGGGCACCATTCTCATCGCAGTGACGGTCGACGCGAATGAGCCTGTATGGTGGGAAACAGGGCCCACCATCAAGCCATCCAGGTGGTTGAAAACTGTAATCTCTTTTAGCAAAGAAGACTGCCCCATCCCGTCAACTCGACCAGGTAGATTTTCTATCGTAGTTGAACCTACTATTAACAATTGTAAAGTTAATCGAGTCTTTATAGATGGAGATAGTTCTTTAAATATTTTATTTGCTGGAGCATTGGAAGAGATGTAGATCCCCAGGTCAAAGGTAAAACCCTAAAATTATGGAAAAATTACACAATCAATACCATTGTGTAAGGAGCCTAGAAAAAAAATCATAATGTTTGGACCTCATTTTCTATATTAGAAAATTCCTACAAACAGTATACTTAAATGAATTTTCGAAAAACAATCAGAATGGATAAAATTTTGAACAAATTACACAAGCAAGTACACTGTGCCGGGAGGCTCCAAAAAAATTCGTAATTTTTTGAGCTCATTTTCTATATTTAGAAATTTCTCAAAAAAAATATACTTAAATGGATGTTTGAGAAAAACCTGGAATTGCTACAGTAACCAACCTGCTGCTGTGGTACGGGGGGCGCAGGAGGCGGGGTCCTGCAGTACCTGGGTGCAGCAGGCAGGAGGAGAGGGGCAAAAATGAAATTTCGGAAATAGAGGGGCTAGATTTAAAATTCTTATGTGCTTGAAGCCAACGGTGTCCAAAATTCACCATTAGTGTGGCAGGACATCCGATTCGGGAAGGACGCTGAATAAATGCTACTACAAATATTTCAGGACAGTATTTTAGGTACAGAGCTCTGTCATTGCCCCCAGAAGTGTGCTGAGGATGCGAACGAATCCCATCCCAAGTCGCATCATGAGTCAGACTGCCAGTAAGTGCTCTCCTACTAGTTATGTCCCATCGTGCCTAATATGCAAAATACTAGTACTACAGAAATATCCAACATCATACAGTATCTTGTACAACTACTTATCAGGAAGATATCTAGTGCACAAGCACTATTTGATACACAAATACAAAAACTTTTAGTTTGGGTATCAAATTAGCATAAAAAATTCTGAAAAAAAAAATATAAATGTGCTTCTGAAACTACTCTACTTATATATGAAATTCCAAGTTCAAACTCATTCCACTTTGAGAGTTACAAAAATGAGAAATTTCTGACATATGATAAATCAAAAGCAAAGGGAAAAAAGAAAAAGGCAAATGTTACTATTCACAGTAAACTTATCTTTTTTTGTTTCTTCTAATATACTTTGAGTTTGAACTTCAAATTTTAAAGGGTGGAACAAAACACCATAAATTATATCTAAAAAATTTTTTCAGAATTTTTTATGCTAATTTGATACCCAAACTAAAAGTTTTATGCATATGTACACCAAATGATACTTGTGCACTAGATATCTTCCCCTACTTATCAGCACACAAATATCAACGGTCCTCCCATGGTACAGCTTTTGGGAACATATGCCCCCAGCGGCCTGTCTTTTTTTTTTTCTTCAATTGCTTCTTTCTTTATAATTGCTACGGGCTTAAAAAATAGTGGGAGGTAGGAGAAAAAGAGCCAATTGAGAGACTGGAAAGAAGAGACTGCGAGGGAAAAATCCAAGGATTGAAGGTTAGTGATCGAGCGCTTGCTTAATTTCATTGTAATCAGAGATGCAGATAGGCTAATTTTCTGTTGTTCGTCGGCTTAATTAAGCAGCTGAGCTAATTTGATGTGCAGATTGTGCTGTAGGGCGGCAGGATCGATGGCCGATCCCGTGGGCAGCCTGAAGCAGATCGTCGAAGTTGCGCTGAAGATCAAGGAGGCGGTGGAGACGGTTCGCCAGAACAAAGAGGATTACATTCGGATCGAAAGTCGCGTGGAGAGAGCCCGTCTTTCGCTGTCGCGGTACGAGAACAACACGGAGTTGATGGAGGACTCGGCGGTGAGCGCCGCGCTTGAGGCGTTCGGCGAGATCCTTGGCGAGGCCCTCATGCTCGTCACGGACTGCCAGAAGAGGAGCTTCATGTGCCTTTGCTGGGAGCCTGGGAGGCTGTCCAAGAAGTTAAGTAAGGTGGATCAGGATATATCGAGTATACACTCGGACGCAACGTTTGCCATCCTGGCCATCTTGTTCTGCCTTATTTCGAAACAAAATAAAGACGGTGCTCATCCTCCGCCCCCATCCCTTGAGGTATGCTTATTTTGGACCTACATACTATAGTGCTTTTGTTATGGTATCGTACGGTAGATAAATAAAAGATAGTATGCGTGAATCATTCATTGTCTACCAGATTTGGATGGACGTCCCATATCGTTCATACGATCCTGAGCGCGGCTTATTTGAACAGGGAGGGGTTAGAATCAATTCTTTCGAAGTGGAAGATGTTTTAGTTCAAATTTCGAGTAAATCCGAAAAGATTAATCCGGATTACCATGTATCTAAACAAGTTATTGTTTTTCTACTGTTTTCTATGTAAATTTTCTACTGTTACAGCGCCCCCTGACCCTCACGCCCGAGTACTAGCTGTGCTCCTGCCCCTCGAGCCCAAGCCCGACCTGTGCCCCCGCCCCCGAGCCGCTCAGCGCCCCGCCCCCCGCCCCCCGCGCCAGTGGTCCGCGCTCGCATACCATCACCTCGTGCTGATCATCTTCCGTCCAGGTATGATTATTTTGGGCCTACATACTATATCTTATTAGTAGTAGTTGTTTATTTCTTTATGGTATCATACGGTAGACAAATAAATACCATCATACGGTAGATAAATAAAAGATAGTACGCGTGAATCATTCATTGTCTACCAGAGGACGATAGATAAACTATTGTTCACACGATCGTGAGCGCCCACCAAAGGTATGATTATTTTCCTACTGTTTTCTAAGGGAATTTTCTACTGTTATAATATTAATACGAAAGTAGAAGAACACGAAGATATAGGGCCCGTTTGGTTGCCTTCCTGGCGCTTGTCTGCCTGGCCAGCACGTTACCGGAATTGTGCCGGAGGTGTGTTTGCTTCGTGATCTGACGATTTCGAACAAGCCTGGCTCGAATGCACTTCGAGCAGCTCAACTTCGGGCCTCTAAAACGAAGCGCTGGTAGCAAAATGTGTGCTGGTCGCAAGCTTTAGCGATAATTGCTAGCTAATTGAGATTAAAGTTAGTTAATGAACTGATTTCATTAGTTAATGAATTGTTTCGTCTTTAAATTTTCTTCGACTCGGTCTTCAACCAAACACCATATCCCTGCGCTTACCTCGCTAAAGGCAAAAGTTATCTACTTTTCGCGCTAGCACCAATATTTTCCAGGTATAGAGCCCAGGTTTCAATCCAAACAAGCCCATAGTCTCCAAGAGTCTCTCTCAACTTTATTGATATCCCTTGCACAGGCCGAGGAACGCAATCTGCTGCCCGAAATTGGCCAAGCGACGCTCGTGATCAAGGAGGCGGTGCAGACGGTTCGGCAGAACAAGGAGGAGTGCATTGAGATTGATAAGCGCGTGAACAGTGTCAGCGCCCTCCTGTCGAGGTTTGAGAATACGGAGACGATGAAGGACCCGGAGATGAGCGCCCAACTGGAGAAGCTCCTCGAGACATTCCGTCACGCCCACACGCTCGTGACGGCCTGTCAGAGAAGGAGCATCATCATCATTTCACCGGCTGGGAGACTGTCCAAACAGCTACGTGAGGTGTTGGATCAAACGCAGCTTACCCTCGATGAGATGATTGCCATCAGTGTCCGCTGCGCCGGCACGGTGTAAGAAAGTCTAACACCCTCCGCCCCACAAGGTACTATCACTCAAGTTTGTCAGAATCTTGAGTCAGAATCTTGATCCGACTTTACAATTCTAGATTGGTTGGAAAGATTTGATTCTCAGTAGAATCTTAATTTGGTTTAATCTTCGTTACGATTCTAGCAAAAAAAAAGTAGGATCTCACACTACTACAGAAATACTAATATGGGCCTTTGATCACGCAGCGGTTCATCGAAACCGTCAGATAAACACAATCTCGAGGCGGTTTTTGTTTACCCACCGTCGTGTTATTCTCGCGCTAAAAACCGCTCAGTGAAGATGTTATATCACAAGCGGTTCATGTTTGGAACCGTCGTGAAGTATCACGAGCGGTTCTAACTAAAACCGTCTGTGATATTACCCAATATCACAGACGGTTTTTGGTCAGAACCGTCTGTGATACTTCACAGACGGTTCCAAACATGAACCGTCTGTGATATTACCCAATATCACAGATGGTTTTTGTTAAAAAACCGTCCGTGATAATTAACTCATCACAGACGTATATATAGCTCCGCCTCCCCGTCCAACAGATATATAGTCTTCTTGATCTCCATCTCTGGCGCTACGGTAGGTCCATCGCCGTTCCGTGCCCGGTTTGAGTACATCATCTCACCTCACTGAGCCGGCCTGGTCCATTTCAGCTATATATTGTCGCCGAGGAGCTTGCCGCCGTCGCCTCTGTTCACCGATCGACGACCCAGCCGCGCCTTGGACCTTCCCCGACTTTCATTGACACCTTCCTCGTGATCGAGGTGAGATACTGAAGCATAAGCATCCTTTAATTTGAGTAGTTTCAGACGTTTACGCCGAAATCGTTAGTTTCAGGCGCTTCTATGGGACATCACCGTCGGTTCGCCTCAGGCGAGACCTTAGGGCCGAGCCACGACTATTATAGCAATGCGATGTCACCCCTAAGCCCAGTTTGAGCTTCAAATTAATCCTACTGTTTTTAATCATTTAGTTAATAAACTAACGAGTCTATGACATGTGGGATCGCCATAGATTTTATAAATAAAATCATAAAATAAAAATGAGTCAGCGACAAGTAGGGCCCACATGTAAGTTAATAAAATCCGGAAAAATGTAAAAATGAAAAAAATCGTAATTAAGCCTCAGAAAATACGCTTTCGAAAGTCATAACCCTTTTATTTATTTTCAGGGTTTTCAATACGAACCATGTGATGGACCGAAGCTAGATGTACACTAAGAACCGTGTGAGTGAAGAGTACATTAATGGCGTGTCTGCTTTTACAAGAGCTGCCGAGGAGGATATGTTGAATAAGGGGGCGAAATATATGTACTGTCTATGCATTGACTGCGAGAATCTAAAGATGTTTAACAACCGAGCGCAGATCGAAGCACACTTGATTCGAAGGGGTTTCAAAAAGGGTTATACATGTTGGACCACCACGGTGAAGAGCATATTATACAGAAATCAATGATATGCATATTATACAGAAGTCAACGATATGTCGCGAATGATGTCGATTGTGGTTCCGATTCGGATAGGCCGCACGATGACAATCTAGATCGAGATGCTTCGCGATCGAAGGAAGCTGTGATGAGAGGAGTATGTTCAATTCCGGGGCGTGATGGAGGACTCAGAGAAACCTTTGTTCCCGGGCTGCAAGTCGGAATACACAAGGTTGTCATCCGTGCTTAAACTGCTGAAATTGAAGGCAAGCAACGGTTGGTCCGACAAGAGTTTCACTTGATTTGTTAGGTCTCTTAGCGGACATGCTTCCGGAGGGAAACGAGTTGCCCAAAACCACCTACAAAGCCAAAAAGGTTCTTTGTCCATTGGGAATGGAAGTAGAAAGAATACATGCATGTCCGAACGACTGTATCCTCTACCGTAACGAGTATACAAACATGCATGTATGTCCGGTGTGCAACGCATCCCGATACAAGCGTAAGAAGCAATCAGATGACGACGAGGGAATCGAGGTGAAGAAAGGACCTCCTGCTAAGGTGGCGTGGTATCTTCCTGTAATTCCCCGTTTGAAGCGGTTTTTTGCGAACCCAAATAATGCAAAACTGCTGTATTGGCACTCAGAGGAGCGTAAGAATGACGGAAAGTTAAGACACCCTGTTGATTCCGCCCAGTGGAGAAACATTGATAGGAGGTTTGCGACTTTGGTGCGGGAACCGAGGAATATAAGGTTTGGATTGAGTACAGATGGAATGAATCCTTTCGGTAACATGAGCAGCCGACATAGCACTTGGCCCGTGACGCTCTGTATCTACAACCTTCCTCCTTGGTTGTGTATGAAGCGGAAGTATATTTTGTTATCGATACTTATCCAAGGGCCGAAGCAACCTGGGAATGATATTGATGTGTACCTAGCACCATTGATGGAAGATCTAAAAATCTTGTGGATTGAAGGGTGCAGGTATGGGATGCGTACAAGCGAGAGAACTTCACTTCGTTCCTTGTTGTTCTCGCACCATAAATGATTATCCCGCCTTGCTAACTCTCGGGCCGAGTACAAAAGGGCCAAAGCACATACTCACTTTGCTTAGATGATACCGAGAGTGTGTGGTGAATCACTTTCAAGAAAACCGTGTACATGCGTCATCGTAGGTTCCTTGAGGGCTCACCCATACTGCGCAGATGAAGAAACAATTCGACGGAGAGAAGGATGACAGTTCGGCTCCAAGGCATTTAAGCGGAAAAGAGGTTTATGATATGGTTAAGGATTTAGGCGTTGTGCTTAGAAAGGATGTAAATCGAGGACAAGTAAGAAGAACATGTGGAAGAAGAGATCAATATTTTGGGACTTACCTTATTGGGAGCACCTAGAAGTTCGCCATTGCATCGACGTCATGCACGTAGACAAGAATGTATGTGACAGCGTGATTGGTCTCTTACTGAACATTCGTGACAAAACAAAGGATGGTGTCAACGCACGGCTTGACTTGGTTGATATGGACATCAGACTTGAGTTAGCACCAACAAGAACCGATAAAGGACGAACGTACCTTCCCCGCTTGTTACACTCTGTCCAAGGCCGAGAGAACCGAAGCTGTCTTTGGTGCTTGCATGGCGTGAAAGTTCCGTCAGGTTACTCGCCAACATGAAGAAACTTGTTTCGATAAAAGATTTGAAGTTAATTGGCATGAAGTCTCATGATTGTCATGTGTTGATGACACAAATGCTCCCTGTTGCAATTAGAAGTATTTTGCCGATCAAGGTCCAAGAGATAATCATGAGGCTGTGTTATTTTTTTAACACAATTGCTCAGATGGTCATCGATCCCGAAGGACTACATGCTCTGCGCAGACGAGGTGGTGACGACTCTATGTGATCTTGAGATGTATTTCCTCCGTCGTTTTTCGATATCATGGTCCATCTCATTGTTCATATTGTGAGGAGATAAAGATGTGCGGGCCCGTGTTCCTCGTAGCATGTACCCGTTCGAGAGGTTCATGGGAATTCTCAAGTCATATGTACGGAATCGATCTCGGCAGAGGGCAAGATCGTCGAAGGTTATGCAACCGAATAGGTCATTGAGTTCGCCTCAATTACATGGCTCAGTCGAACCGATAGGTGTGCCTCGATCTCGCCATGAGGGGAGACTCGAGGTGTCGGGACCATCGGAAGGAAAGCAATCACTCCAAATATGGATCGTATGCTCAAGCCCATTTTACGGTCTTGCAACACATGGTGAAGTGTCCCAGATATCGACCGGACTGGGGCGTGCTTGCAATGAGAATCCGGTGCGGCGGGATGTTTGGATCACGAGACAACACAATGAGCGGTTCAACCAATGGTTGAAGGAGCGACTTGCTAGGAGCTCGTCAAGTGATATCTTGACATGGTTGGCAAAAGGGCCAACATTTACATTGTAACATGGCGAGGATCGACATAAATGGGTACACATTCTATCTGTGAGCTCGGGATATAAAAAGCACTAACTAGAACGGCGGTGTCCGCATAGATGCATTCAAGACCGATGGGTCGAGGAGCTCTTACTATGGGCAAATAGAGGAGATATGGGAGGTCGACTACGTGCTTTTCAAGATCCCCCTATTTCGGTGCCGTTGGGTCCATCTCCCACAGGTGAAGGTCGACAAGTACGGCGTCACTACCATGGACCTCGAACGTGTCGGATACAAAGACGAACCATTCGTACTGGCTAACCAAGTTGTTCAAGTCTTCTATGTTACCGACCCGGCAAATAAGAAGCGTCACGTAGTTCTTTATGGAAAAAGGAGGATTGTCGGAGTTGAGAATGTAGTGGACGATGAAGAATACAATCTATTTGACGAGTTGCCTCCTTTCGGAAACGGCATAAGGGTCGAGGAAGAAGAACATGGCGAAACTAGCTACATCTGCGTCGATCATCATGAAGGGCTAATTTTTAAAGATTAATTGAACAATGTGTGTATATGTATATGCGTTACGATGAATGGTTAATTTTAGTTCATTTGAGTTAATTAATTGATTTGTCTTGTGAAATGGATGTGATTGTTTCTCAAATGAATGTGAATTGGATGTATATACATGTACTTGTTGTCTTTTACGCTTGTTTGAGAGGGCATGGCTAGCATTTCTGAGGCTAGCCAATAAGCGAATCAATCTAGATATTAACCAATACAAAATAATATCACGACGGTTTGAACTACAAACCGTCTCACATGTATATCATGAGCGGTTGTTTATTAAAACCGTCATGATACTATATATCATGACGGTTGTTTATTAACACCGCTCGTGATACATCACATATCACGAGCGGTTCTAAGTGAGAACCGCTCATGCGATCATCACATATCATGACGGTTGTTTATTAAAACCGTTTGTGATACATCTATATCACTGAGCGGTTCTAAGTTAGAACCGTGCTGTGATGTCCATCCTATTTACATTCGGACTCTAGCTAGGGTTTGCGCCGCCACTCTCAAGCGATTAAGTTTCTCAACTCCTCTCGCTCCCTCCTCCCGAGTCTGTCGCCACCGTCCCTCGACGCCTCCTCGAGTCGTGCGACTCCTCCCGATCCGTCGGACGCCTCCTCCTCGGCCAGCCGCGCCTCACGAGCCCACGCGCCTCCTGCCCAGGCTCGCCGCCTCCTCCCTCCCGAGGCCTTCGCCTCCCCTTCGACGCCGCCCTCTTTGCTCGTCTTGCTCCTGCTCGTCCTTCTCTCGGCGCCTAAAGGTAACCAATGCCGAAGTTACCGATCGACCCCACGCCCTTTCCCTAACTATTTCTATCAATAATCTGTCATGGTCCTTCATGATAATTGTACTTGTTTTAGGAATTTGTATTTGTTCTAGTCGATTATTCATATGGTTTGTTTTGATATCTCTTTGGAATACATTGCAATGTGTTGTGGTGGGCTTGAGATGAATGCTCTGTGATGATAATAGTCTTGTTTGAAATTGTTTTGATAATCGGGTTTGTACTTGAGCTCTAATTGGAATGCTTACTCTACATCGATAGCAATATCAAAATGTTAAATCTTAGCTTTTATCTTTGATTTCATTTGTTCACATGATGTTCTATTTATTGTGAAGATGTCTTCCGCTCATTACGAGTCATCGCCACCTCATGTGTCCGATGATGCACCATCCTCTAGAACAATATCCAACCGCGAGAAGAAGAGGAATATCGAAAAGGCCCACGGGCGATTTATCATCACGCAGAGGTCGATCAGGACCCTATCAATCCTCGCCGAAGCGGCGTCCGCATTCCGGAGAATGGTGGAATAGTTGCACGAGCGGTCAAGATCACCTACGATTCGTGGAAGGTGGTGCCGAACCATCGGCTTCTTGTCTTTGGCGGAAATTCTCGCATCGTTCGAGATCCCGGTAGAACTCACGGACTCCGGCGATGACGCGTTGCTCAGCGTGCAAAGCGTGGAAGAACTTCAAGAGCACGCTTGTCAAGAACTACGTGGAGAAGGATCTGAAGCCGCCCTTCCACAAGTATCTATTCTTGGAAGAGTCTGGGCGAAGTTTGTGGCGAAGAAGGCAGCAGATGAATTTAAGAGTGAAAGTCACGGCGCACACGGCCCTCAGTAAAAAACAAGCACCCCCACGGACTCGGCACGGCTGGGTATGCGGGTAAAGCTTCAATATGGAGGATCGAGAACAAGCGAGCAGCGGTTTGAATCTCTCCTCGCTATTTCGATATCAGCGATGTGCTGCGACAAAGTGGTTATTTGCGAGGTTATGTATTAGGCCTACGGGAAGTGTACTTTCCAAACCTCAAGACCAGAAGTGTCCCAACACCGTAAGATATCGAACTACCTAGTTTGTAATTACTCCATAACTTCATAGGAAGTGAAATGACATGTCGGGCTATATTGCGATAACGCCGAGTGCACAATCTTCCCAAGGCTCATTCCAGCAGATAGGGAGAAGATATACTCTCTGCGGCCCTAGGAAACAAAGTGAGCATCCGGTCGCACGAGAGGCGCTAGTGTTTTTGTTACATGGGAACAATGGTTCCAAGCGACTCAGATCATACCGAGTAGGAAGAGAGCCAAAGCCGAGCACGATGCAAAGCTACGAGAGGATCTTCGTGCATCCCTCGAGATGAGCTCACCAAAAAATCAGAGCGGAGGTCATGAAAAAGTCGACAGAGGTCACTCAATCCTTTGAGGAAATGATTTGTGCGTCCGAGCAAAAGCAGATAGAGACCTTTGAGGAAAGGATTAGGGATTGCAAATGCCAAGTCGGTTGGAAGCCCTCGCCTACTATACCGCTTAGCCACCCCAAACATCCGAGTAGGCTGCGCGTCAACCCTAACCCTACCACAATAGGTGATGACAGATTTTCCGTCGATAACATCCGTAATAATTATTATCTCGGAATGCTCAATCCATTGATAGGCCTGTTGGAGTAGCTAATTTTGTATCGTTATGTACGTGGGTGGCTACGGCGCAAGCTCCAAGTGAGATATGTCTCTGTTGCCCTAGATCTTGCTTGGGGCGGTGTATCCATCGGTGTCGGAGCTTTGGTGCAGTGCAAATCTAGCGCCGGGTTTATAAAAGTGAATGTGGACGGTGTTTGTGCCAATTTCGAGGCCGTCCGTGAAAATTTCCCCAAACGATGAGGTCATAACTCTAGGGCAAGCCGTTGGAACATTCATCCAAAGGCCCAAGGAGGACATCCGCTCGAGCTACCTCGGTGTCAACTTCACGGAATGTCCCGCGGCGGCATCAAGTCCACGGACCTAATCGCACCAAAGCTACTCGTGACTGACACGGCAAGGGCCCGCCAGATCACATGCATCTACACTCGGCTCATCGACTCTTGTGAAGTCGACCTATACAAAGCGAGGCGGCAAGGGCAAGGGCAAGGGCAAATCGAAGACGATCGAGTCCTCTCCCGATATCCCTTCTTGCCGTTGGCGGAAATTCAAGCTAGGCGAGCCGTTGCTCGAGTTAAACGACCCTACCCTAGGATTTGGATTGCGGAATTGCATACATGGTACATGGAGCAGTCCAACAAGTGGTTGATCAACGACGCCGGGTTTCACCGTCAAGTTCAAGGAGGATCATTTTAACCACGTGTATCAAGACGCTTTGTCTTCACGGTGACCTTCGACGACTTGTTCGTCTCTTCAACCTCGACGAGCTCGACGCCTCACTCATACGATCTGTCGACATTGTAAGTGTGTACAATCATGGTCAATGTTAGTGTAATATCGATAAATGTTATATATAACTCCTAGCTTTTGTATAATAGATACATGATCGTGAAGCCGAAAGAAGGAAATCACCGGTAGGTTTCTCGACCCACACATTGTCTCCGAGCAAAGCATCACGGCGAATGCAACATTAAATCGAGAATTACGTTATAGATTTTTTCATGGCTCACCGCAACAAGGAATTCATACTTTTGCCCTACAACGTAAGTAAGTAGTGTTGCACTACCGGCTATACTTGTTGATTTGTACTTTATAAGCAACACCTAACTTAGGTTTAATGACCATGCCGACATACGTGTAGGTACCCATGGATTCTAATTGTAATTATACCAAAACGGAAATACGTAATATACCTAGATTCCCTACAGAGGACCACTCACAACTTCATAACTATCCAGAATTTAATCATCAGGTAAACCCATTTCCTCCATAGAAACTCTATTGTAGTCTTTCCTTCCTTTGCAATGGCTAAGGCTAACTTCTTGGAGTCACGTAGGGTGTTCGACGTGTTACATGCTAGAGGATGGAATATCAAGGGAAGGACGCTGGGACATGATCAAAAATTCTTGACTTGCTAGCTAGTACACATTAATCCTATATAACACTTAGTAGCAATGCCTCTCAAACTAACCAATTCTATTTTTGTAGTGCCACCAAATCAGCCAGTCATAACGTCTGTGGATACTATGTTTGCCACAACATGCAACTACTCATCGGTTCGCGATCACCAATGATCCTCGGGTTTGTCAATCTTTCAACAATTATTTCATATATACTTACCAATTTATATAAGCCCTAATTTAACCTTCATATCGACAAAGTTGCGCACCATCTTTGGCTGCGTTGGAACAGAGCGAGCTCATAAAATTCGATCACACCTTGCGTCATTCCCCAAGCAGACGGTCATAAATCCAAATGGGAGTTTCCACGGTGTAGCAGATTGAACTTGATTGGGATAGATTGAACATAATGGTACATGTGTAAATTAATGTACATTAATGGTTAATTTTAGTTAATTGATTTGTGAATTGGATGTGCTTGTTTCAAATGAATGCAATTTTGATGTGCTTCAAATGAATGAGAATTGGATGTGCTTGTTTTAGAGGGCATAGCTAACATTTCTCGAGGCTAGCCAATAAGCGTAAATAGATTTAGCATGCAAAGACTACCACAGGCGATGCGTCAGATGAAACCGCTGCGTGATAGTGGACTATCACTATCGCTGCGGTTTCATCTGACTGCATCGCTCAGGTAGTTCATCTATCACGCACGGTTTTATCTACTGCACCGTGCGTGGTAATCGAATATCACGAGCGGTTTCATCTACGCATCGTGCGCGGTAATCGATCATCGCGCATTTGCTGCATCTATAGACCGCTGTGGTAGTCGAATATCACGATGGTTTCATCTACGCACCGTGCAGTGATAGTATGTACATGCGAGCGGCTCAAACCGCGTCGTGATGACCTAATGCATTCTCGACCTATAAACTCGAGATAGCTCATGTAACTGCTCGTGATGGCGTTTTTGAACCGTCTGTAAAGGCCTTTTTCTGTAGTAGTGTCAAACACAAATTATATACGATTCTACCCGATTCTAGTAATTACTCCATCGGTTCTTTTTTACTTGACATTTTTGACTTTTTGCGGTCTTGAGATGCGGCTTTGACCGTTACTTTTTATAACTTTACATTAAGATGTAGTAATAAAATTATAATATTATATTAGTATTTTTAACGACAAATCTAATGATATAATTTTTATATAGTCAATCTAGATAGTTTTAAATCTATTGGTAGCCAAACTTTAGAAAGTTTGACCGCATTTAATTCTAGGAAGTCAAGTAAAAAGAACAGAGAGAGTAATTATTAAAAATACTTAGCATATATGCTTTTTATTGCAAAGTTTCACCATATATTCATTCATATATAAGAATTATGTGTATAAACAACAAATAATATTTCGTTTCACTATATTTTTGTAAATAAAAGCTTTTAAATTATAATTTAAAGCATGGCATTATAATATGTACAAAAAATATACATTATATAGTCAACTTGTGTTAATTATTATATGGCGATAACATAGGCAACTATAAATATAATTAGTTGCCAAATGACTAAATAAATGCTAAAATCTCAATTGAAAAACATGGTGGATTGATGAAAATATACTTTTGATAGAATCAAGTAAGATATTAGATTCTACGATTCGATCTTAGAATGTGATTATATCGAGCACATCCAATCCAATTCAAGATCTCTATTTTGACAACCTTGCTACCACTATTTAAAATATTTGAAGGATCTAAATACGCAATTCTCAAGTTCATTGACCTAAATGACATGCAAGCGCAAGTTTATTTAACCTATAGAGCACTTCACTCGAAAATCCATTTAATGAAAGTGTCGATGTGACGAGATAAGCGAGGTTCGCATCGGGCATGAGCAAAGTCCTCAACCGCACAGGGCCCAAATTTTATCTAATGTTCAATTACTAGTTGTTAGTATCTTAAGAAAAAAGAATACTCTATAGTTGATCTTGATATGAGATAGAGTTAAGCAAGCTGTTCTATTCCTTCTTCCTAAGAACTTCCTTTTGATGTCTACCACTATCCCAATCTCTATAACGTTCTCTTCCTTACCTTTTTGCTACCGCACAATCACTATTCATACGAATAAACCCACCCGATGCTCATCAGTTTATTGTGTGTTTCTTTGTGAACTCAACTAATTTGTAATTTTGTATGCATACGGGGCTATATACACCACAGTAACTGGTTTTGTAGACCCATTTCGTAGCCACTCAGCATTACCAAACTGTAAGTCTGGAACTTAGTTTTGTTACTAAATTTTTAACGTCTACTATTATTGTTCTTTCTTGTATTTGTGCATTTAGGTGTTATTCTAGTCTTCAGTCATGTCTTCTACATTCTTTAAGCATACGAAAAAAAAGAGAACCAGAGCTAATTTATGGTCAAATTTTAAATGAAATATTATTTTTTTTGATTTGGTAATTAATTGTCTTTTCTAAACTGCAGTGCCTAAATTTAAGTTTGGCACAGGTCCCCAAATTCTGAGATATATGGCCCTAGGGACAAGGATTCTAACTTCTAAGCCGACTGAACCATTACGTAATTGGGATCAATTTTGTACCTCCATTGAGCCGTTGCATCAGCGTACTTTAAGTTAAATAAGCCGCAGCACTCCCATATATGTTCCATAGAGCTCTACGATACTTCGTGACAAAATACTAGCGAGCTGTTCGGTTTAAAGCTACCAACAGTTTGTTTCATTTACATCCATCTTTAATTTTAGTGACCAATGAATAAAAAGAGATTGGAGCTTCCTACAATATAGCATACACTAAATAAGGAAGGCGCAATTTTGTTAGATTTAGTTATGTCTCTACTCGGAATCCTATAGCATCAAATAAAATGTAGTTTGTCAGTCCTGAAACATCAAATGAAAATGAACTAATGAATAAACCTCGTAACCTGCAGGTTTCGGACTATGGGTTGTTTGGAGTTTTCACTCGTAGGAAAAGGCATTCGCTTCCGCTGAATTGCAATGCAGATCTGAAGTGAATGGTGCGAATAAAGTTGGTGACCGACGGTGCGTCCGCCATTGGATACAAGCATGGTGCAGCAACCTGAATCGAGCTGAGTAGCTGATAGATTGTATTATGCATGTCACCGTCTCTTTCTTCGGCGATCTTTAGTGGTCGCCATTTGTGTGTCCAGCGTGTCCTGTTGTCGCCTTTATCAGTTCATCATCAGGGATACAGAAATTCTCAAGAAATTTACAATATGTCACTGAATAACTACATGATTCATAATATGTCGCTCACTATAAGGCTGACATGTGAACGCAGAGTTCATATGTCAATTAGACACCTGTGATATATTATGATATTATGAAGTTCCAAAGTTATTCAGTGGTATATAACGAATTGTCCTAAAATTCTATGTCTGGTTTATGTTTCAATCCATATATTTTTGCCTGGTGCTCTGAGAAGAAAGAGAGTGCTTTTGTTTCTGCGGATAAGTTTAGGGAAATCATATGACACATACGTCCGGACAGTGTAGAAATATCAGACGCTCTTGGAGGGACGGAGGCAGCTCGACGTGCCGCGTGGAGGCGGTGGATGTGTGATCCCAGCAAAGATCACGTGCCTTTGCACGAAAGCGTTCGCCCCCGAGTCCCCGACACAAGCTGCATCCGTCCATCACGTCCTGGCGGCCCGTTTCCGTGTATGTTTCGTGTACTCCATGTGCGTCGGACTCGAGCCGTCCACCTCAGTTTGAAAGAAGAAAAAAGGGTAATCATAAGCTTTATACGTAGGGTAATAATACTATATATACGTACGGTATATCATACGTGCTCTACCCGAGTGAGTCGCTAATAATAAAGCTATTATCGCATGATCTCTTCTTCCTGTCTGCTCATGGTCGATGCATGCACAGTTAACAAACTAAGGACCGACGGGCCTAAGGACTGTGGGTACCTGTGTCGTGAGCGAAGGAGACTGCTTTTCGAGGCGAGCACACCACATCCCGAGGTGATCTTTGCCATACACGAGGTCGCTTGTTTCTGAGATCCAAGCTAATCTTACGGTACTAGCTTGTCTTATCGATAAGTTTGGTTGGTTGATTAATTAACCTAGGCCAGAGGAATCAAGAACTCCATACGGCAAGATAGGGGGTCCTTAATAATGTTGCATTTGTAGAAAAAAAAGGTTTCATATTGTTTACAACGATACTGTAAATTTTTTCAACGCGTTTTTTTCTCTATTTGCTTTGTTTTGATTTGTGATGTTGCAACCGTTGTCCAGAGATATTGCAACCGTTGTTCGGGGATGTTGCAACCGTTGTCTTTAAATGTTACAACCGTTGTCCAGGGATGTTGCAACCATTGTCCTAGGATGTTGTAACTATTTCTCCTAGCATGTTGTAACCGTTATCCGGAGATGTTAAAAATGTTGTATACTGTTTACTTGTGTTTGTCGTGTGGTTGTGTGTAGAACCTACAGTAAGTTAGCTTGTGATATACACATATATGTACATGGCTAGCTCCTCGCATTACCGGCACGCGAGGTGAGACCGGCTGGGTAATCGCACGTGTACGCTGCTAGAATCGTGGCCCGATTTCCAGCGGACCGCGTGTGTTGATGGTCTGCCTGCACGGCTGCGTGTCTCGGTTCCGAGCTCTGGCGCTGAACCCGGCCGGGCGTGCGAACAACGTGGGAAAAACACGTCCTCCGATTGGACTGGGTGACAGCAAAATGCATTTACCATGTGGCGTGATGCAGTTCGGGAAAAACAGCACGATGTCCGATCCAAATGCCCGGATCGGACGTCCGGCCCCTAGTCCCGTTCATAAACTACCGTCCATAAGTTTATGAGGTAAGTTTCAATCCAGTAGTGTTTCTACCGTAGAAAGGATTGAAATGTAAAATACATCAAGGGCCCTTTTGCAGATATCCCGCGTCGATCTGGACCACACGGGTTTGATCGAACGGCACAGCTGCAGCCAACAGGCCCAGCGGCCCACTTGTCCGCGTCCTCAATCGCAAGAGCGGTTCCCGTCGTCGAGTGCTCTGCTCGCCGGAGCTCCGCCGGCCGCGGCCTTCCAGCCATCCTCCACGCCCCTCTTCTTCCTCCTGGTGGCTAAGCGGGTGCACGCTAGGGAATCCACTGATACGCGCGGCACTCGTGGGACAGAGCCCCTATGAGATGGGCAAGTGTTCGTCGATAGGACAGAGCACAAGGAACACTCGGAGCACGCGACCGCGAATTGTTTGTGGAAATGCCGCAGCCGGAGTGGTTCCGGCGGGGCGTGTTCTGATGGCATCCATGCGCCGCGTACAGACGAGCAGAAGGTGTTCGTGGGAATGCCACACCCAGTTACTGCTGGAGGCCGCCTCCTGTTGGGAACAGGAACGGCTCGTCAGATTCAACCTTGTTTCTTGGAGCTTTGAGGTTCGCTGATCGAGCAGTACCAACGTCAGCATACTAAGCGAAGATATACATTGGTTTGTTCGCCGCCAAGTTTTGCTGCGTTTGAAAGTTGAATATTTTGGGATTGGCATCCTACATCCTAATGGAAATGTCATGGTGAACAGTGTCATGACATTAGGTAGTTCTGAGCCGTCGGATCTATGAAGAACGGCCCAGATCAATAGCTACAGTATGCTACAGTACTCGTAAACAGTACCCATGGTACAGTATTTTCGCTACAGTGTGCGCTACAGTATTTTGGGACGGTGCGCGTCTCGATCTAAGCCTCTCGTTTTCAATCCAACTCGTCTGACGATGTCATGGCATTGTTTACCCGTGACATTACTATGTGATGCTAGAGGATACATTTCCAATATTTTGATGGGGGCTGCGAACGAAGCAGTATAATGGTCCCCGCAAAGACAGTGTTTGTGGAAATGTTTGCGGCGATGGCAAGATCGCAAGAAGAGCTAGGGTGCAAACGAGCGGATAGTTCTTTAATCGAATCAATAAATGTTGACAAAATTCGGATATTTTTTTGGATATCCGGGCACTGTTCCCGGATTCGGATCCAGATTCGGTTTTTTCACACCGGATACAGATATGGATTCGGATAGGTAGTTATCCGGTTTATTCGGGACTATCCGAGATTAAAATTCTATCCGCGTGCTAGCCGAATGTATCCCGCGCCCGCACAGAGCTGACGCCCACATCTCCCGCGCGTCGTCCCGCCCCAGGCCCCAAATCGCTCCCATTCATCTCGCGACTCCCGCTCGGCGCCCCAAGACTTCAAGCTCCTCCGGTCCTCCTCCGCGCCCACCTAACCCTAACCCTCACGCCGTCGCCTCCTCCGTCGTCGCCACCTCCTTCCCTCCCTCGCCCGCCTCCCTTCCCTCACCGTCGCCTCCCCTCCCCGCCCACGTTGCCTGTGGAAGCTTGGGCCGTCGCCCGCCTCCCTTCCCTCCGCCACGTTGCCCTGTGGAAGCCGGAGACCCCTCCTCCAAGACTCAGCCTACCCGTCGCCGTCGCTGCCGCCGCCGCCGCTTCCTCCCCTCGCCGCCGTTGCCAAAGTTATATTGGATCTTGATGTTTTGCTATGAATGCTATGCTTCTTTATCGAGTTGTTGAAAATACATGGCCTTGCACTGTTGCCCATGACCTTGTGTGTCTTGGCGTCCTCCTCCTCATCGTCGAAGAAGTCCAAGGCCAAGCCAAGCGGCATGGCGGCGTCGACTTCAAGGTAACCCAACCAACCACCTGCCTCGGCTACCGCCGGCCCCAATCTCCACTCGAGCAGCTCGGCCCTCCACTGCTAAGCTTTGGTGGTTCTCGAAGTACAAGCACAAGGTCGGTAAAAGTGGCCGCCAAGAATGCCACCAACACGGAGATCAAGTCCAAAGGTGGGGTGAGCTTTTGCTTCGTTGTCGCTTGGTTTGAGGTGTCATGGCGGTTCTTAATTTAGAGTTTTGGGTTTGTGCTTTGTGTGCATCAATGATCGTCGTGTCACGGAGCGAGCATGGCGTCGAGAGGTCGCATGGCGGTGAACAAGCGCTGAGCTCACGCCGCGGAGCTCCCGCAGCAGACGGTGCACTACAATGCCAATGTGCGCGAGGTGAGCTATCTCTAGCCCCTATTCCGACGCAGACTTTGGGTTCTTTGGGTCAGATTGTTACCAAATACACCGTGAATCCGATTTGATGCACCGATGATAGGTAGCTAACCGTAAGTATCTTTGCTTTTGTTTTTGTTGAAGCCGCATTGAATGGAATAAATGACCTCGTTGTCAAGCATCCGGTAGAGCTTAAACTGCATAAGGTTGCTATAATTGAGAAGCCGCAGGAAAGGATATGCGATAATCGACAAGGTGGTTCGCGAATCGTTGTACAATATCTGCGATCCTCGATCTTCCGTCTTTGAAAGAGGTATTTTACCCTCTTTTCTCCAAGTGTCTTTGGAATCACAAGAAATCTTTTAATTGTACAATAGTTTTTATTTATTTTTTCTACTTTTTGCATCACACTCTATGTTTCAATAGATGCACAGGTAACAATTGAGTCTTGCTCATGTGATATTTTTTCTCAGATAACCACAATGTATTGCTTCGCTTATTGACCGCAAATATATCGCGGAAGTCTTCTTTGTTGACAACTTGACGATGAATGATACCTCAAGAAGGTGCTCCAAGCACCATCCTTCACTTCATTCTGCTTTTGCCTCCTATTGCTGCTTTTGTTTCTCGCTCATGGACCATTGAGGCTCTTCTAGCTAGTATAAGAACATAGATGCCATATTTTCCATATCTTATTCCTCCGCCACTCCATTTTCTAGTTCTATGTTCTTGGCTTCGATGTGAGCTATTGATCTCTATTTATCACAGATAATGCAATATCTACGCCAGTAGTAATAATCGCTCTCACGATGGCCAATATTTTGAATGGAATGACCCACCTATCTATGGATATCCGATTAACGGCTTTTAGGTTTTTGGAGCTTGTGGTTCTTAATTTCCCATCCTCCTTTCCCAGATATCTTTCAAACAGTCGGTGGACTTCTTTCATGTATTGGTGTATCGAATGTTGAAACGCTTCTAGTGTTCTAATGAAGTTAGGTTTATTAGAGATGTATTGTTCGGTTATACCATGACTACTTGCCCCCGATAAATGCCCTTCCCTTTTGTCTTTTAAGTAGGCATATGTTAAACTACCACACCACAACTTGCTTCATAGTCCTGCTCTCATCAAGTGATTATATGCACTAAAGGATATATAATTGAAATCGCCGCTTATTCTCGCTAGGAATTATGTGTGATTGACCATTTTTCATCACCAAGTAATATTTAAGTTGTATTATTCCTTCGACAAAGCTTTCAACAACTTTGTTGTCAGATCGAGCAACAACAGATCCATCTCCGTGATAAGAGTAAACTTAATAAAGGTGTCTGAGTGGGCTGACAAAGGCCTCTCCTTGGTTGCTCGTGTGATCGAAAATAATGATGAGTCAAATCGATTGGTTTGTCTTGTTAGCACACTAAAACATTTTTTTCTTTGAAAATTTCTTCCGACACAATTTGAGTCGACCAAAGCTAAGCGTTTATTGTGTTCAAATGTACCGATGCATCAAACACCTTTTTAATTTTATCGTAGTGATCATAATCTTTGCTCATGATCTCTGGGCTCATAACCTCTCTCGAGAGAGCTTTGAAATCTACCCTTGATGAAGATAACTCGGGTACACTTTATCCTTTTCTTTGGTTCCTAATATGCTATGCAATATATGTAGATTTTTTTATTTAAAGGTAATATCACAGGGAGAGCCTCATTGTAGGAAAATATATGTAGTTTGCCACCTTTTAATGGAACAAATAACACCGAGTGTGAACTTATTTATAGTATAACCAGAGATGTTTGATGAAGAAGTCGCTAGACCACTCAACTTGCTAGATATTTAATTAACAATTTAACCTTGTTTACCATGGAATTTCTAGCTCGCTAGCTCGTGTGAAACAAAAAACTTGAATGCTAAAATTAGTCTCTAACTCAATGTGTTTTTGAAGGAAAAAAATCCAAGCTTATGTTTGGAAAGCGACTCTTTATTATAGTCATTTATTTTTGAATTAGGATTTTCTGTGGGAAGAAGTTCAAACAGAGTAAGAATGTACTTATTAATTATGCAAGACATCACTTCATGTAGCTAAACAGTTGCTGAGTTTATTGTTTTCTTTCCTTGTTGTGAAATAGGAAAGGTGGTCCACTCCTAGGTATATGATCATTCGGCTGCTGTTTATGCTGACCAGTATCTTTTGATCTTTGGTGGTTCCTCTCACTCTACATGCTTCAACGATCTCTACCTGCTTGACATGCAAACTGTAAGTACTGTGTCTTGTGTCTCTTCATGTATATTTCGATAAAAAAAAATACTCTTCATGTATTATGCTATACAAGTACACTTGTGCATTGAGTTGCATTCCATAAGTTCGCAATGGCAAAAATTTACTCGATAATTACATTTATATTTAGTTGCACTTTGATAGCTTATCGAAGATCCGCAAACTCCTACATGTATTAGTAGTTCTAAGTTGTAGAACTTGCAAGTTCAAAATTCTATCCAGATTAATAGTGATTGGAAGGTTGAATTTGCTATCCAACGACTAGCATTCAACTCCATTCCACTATGGTTAACACTTAACACTTGACAAGAACTATTACATATCATAAGCTGGCATGCAGATATGTTAAACGAATTACATTGTACTTTTACACAGAAGGGAGAAATTGGAGATTTTTGTCCGATTTTAGTCCAACCCAAGTTTATCACTTGACTTTTAAGACTCCAATGAACATTGGAAAGAGTTGTTTTTCATTTTCGCCACGTAACGCTTAATGGTAGCAAATGGAGTGGTCTCAAATTGCTAGTTAGTAGTTACTACTTGATTAACTAGCCCTGTCAATCATCATGTACTTGATACTTGCTAGTTATTAGTTACTACTACTTGTTTAACTAGTTAACCACCCTCCGTTATCGTGTGATGTATTTAAATTCGATTGTTAAACTACTAATCTAGTTGTATTTTGGACATGTAGTATGGTTGATTGATCTTTATTTGTGCGATATATATGGTTTCTGTTTTGCTGCAATATCAGAATAAGTATTCGTGACCGAGACGATCAGATTCGGTTAGGCATGTATTCGGTTCAGATTCGTGACCGAGACTATCCAGATTCAGATTAAGTGATCCAGACCTTTGTCCGTGTCCGATTCGAATCCGAGAAAAAATATGGAAAAGGATACGGATGAGCAATATCCGTCCGTATCCGCTCCGCTTGCACCCCTAGCAAGAGCTATTGGAATGTTGGCAGATGCGAGAGGTGGGCTCAATATGTTCATGGAAATGCCGCAGATTGGCCATATTGTTCATGCAAAGAGAATCTCATGTGCCCAAAGGACCCCATTACCGCTTTGGGACTTTTTAAAAATCGGCTACATGTGTCACCTTAAATGTAAAAATAGCTCCTTTAACATTGAAATTTCAAAAGTAGCCCCCTCCCGGCGCGGAAGCACCCGAGATTGACACGTGGTGCTTTCCGCGTTCGGGGAGCGCGAAACCCCGGTGGACAGCGCAGCAAGTCAGACGGACGCGGAGCCAACGGGCCCAACCGCTTTCCGCGGCACGGTGGGCTACCGCGCCATCCGAGCACGGAACCAGGCATGCATTCGCATTCGGCATTAAAAAAATGCTTCACACAGCAATGCATCGAATGCATTCGGCATTGAAAAATGCTCAACGCGTCTATTCATGCATTAAAAAAATGCATTAACCATTCAACTACTCGGTTCATGCATTAAAAAAATGCTTAAGCCACTTTTGCGGTGCGGCAGGCAACGCGGAAGGCGACTGAATTTGCTGGTTCCACGTCTGGCCTGGTTCCGCGCTCACCTGTCTGCCGCGCTGCTCACTGGGGTTCCGCGCTCCTCGAGCGCGCCAAGTGTCACCTCGGTGCCGTGCTCGGGAGAAAACTACTTTTAGAATTTCGTGTCGAAAAGGCTATTTTTGTAATTAAGATGGTAGCACAGGACCATTTTTTTAAAAAAATCCCGTTTCGGTGCATGGGAGGTGAGCGGTAGGTGTTCGTGGAAATGTGGCACATGTGCAGTTCTTGTTTTTCGCTTGGTGGGAGTTTTGGGTATCACAAATCTACGGTAATGCCACATAATTACAGTTATACAAGGTCATTTCACTGGATTTCAGTTTCAACAGATTGGGATACAGAGTTCTCCCTGTCTTTGAAGTTTAACAATTCAGATGCGGCTGTTCCTCTAGTTTATTAGGTAACAGTCCTTCCCAGATGTCAAATGCATAAACATGGTTCTGTAAAAAAACATGAACATGAAATTTTACCCATGTAGTTATGTAGGACCCTAATTGAAAACCCTCAGAAATTTGTCGTGTTTTTCTACATTTTAAAACTAAGCAATATCCTGTTCAATTCTAATATGAATCCTTGATCGTTAAGATTCTGATTTTAGCATACCTAACATATTACTTACAAGTGCAGATGGAGTATGAACTAGGACGGTAGTGAGCGCATTGTTCGCAGCAATCCATCATGGCATTAAGCTTTTCACTTTTCTATTATATTTTAATGAAGGAATTGCATTAACCCAGGTATATCATCATTAGTTTCATAAAACCACAGGTTTAACCAATACTTGCACTTAACCATAGGTATTTTGGCTCTTCGTTGCAGTTTGCCCCAACCGTATGGTCTGGCTTGAGTCCGAAGCGCCACTCATGCGCCAAGCTGGAGTCCGAAGAAGAATCACGCGGACGACAGATGGTCTTGCTTATCTGCATGGGCATTCTCAGATGTGCATTGTCCACAGGGACTTAAAAGCAAGTAATATCCTGTTGGATCATGAAATGGACACTAAAATATCTTGATTTTGGTCTGGCTACAAAGTTAGCTCCAAATATGACCGCAGAAGTGGCCGTTTGTGGCATAATGTAAGAGCTCATCTGATACAACGATCCAGTTAGCTAGATATGCAACCCTCTTATTTTCCCTCAAGTGTTTGGACGCGCATTGGCATGATGTGTATGGCTTCGTCTGTTAGTGACTATGCAGATCCTGAATATGTTGCTACCGGAAAGATCTCAGAGAAGACAGATGTGTATGGCTTCGGCATCATACTTCTTGAGATAATATGTGGAAAGTTGTGTTTGTCTGGATGTAAAATGGAGCCGGAGGGCACATATCAAGGGCCACTGCTTCCTGATTTTGTTAGTTTCAAGCTCTTTTCTAGTCTTTAGAAGACAATTGTTACAGTTGCAGAACTTGTGTGGCTGATCACCGCTGAAAATTTGGAATGCCACCTCTAATGATTTGAGGATTCTTTCAGGCACGCAAGCATCAACCTAAGTGGCACTTGCACAAGCTTACTGATCCATTGTTGGGTGCTGAGCCTAAGAAGCGTGAGAGAGCTCAAATTATGGAATGTCTTAAGGTGGCGATGCTGTGCGTTCGCAATAGCGCTGAGCATCGGCCTACCATGTCAGAAGTAGCTGATACGCTTGGCAGCATCAGGAGTGCAGCCCGTCGTCGCTAAGACGTACATGCAGCAGGTTCTTCAAATTCAACAGCTGACCGACGGCGACCAAAAGGTACTACGAGTACGAGCGCCATGGCCGTCACAGGTCGACATACGCTTAATGCTTTTAGTTGATTCGGCATGCGGTTGTGTTTTCTGCAGAACTACTTATCGGTCGCTCGGAACGTGCTTTGGATGCATGTTAAACTGCCAAAGAATCTACTGTAATATCGTGTGCTGATTGCAGAGACATACAAGAACTAGCATTGATATCGCAGTCTTGTGTTTGTCAGTCGCTACTCGCTACTGCTATTGCGTTGCGTTGCGTTGTGCCTGATGCTCCCAGAACAGAGATGATATATCATGACAACACATAATCATGCGGCCTGTTAGCTATAGTGGTCTTCTGGGCTGGAGGTTTCTTTTTAAATCTCGTCTCCGTCAGAAATTGTGCGCGAATACTGCAGGCCCGAATGTGGGGCCCATGTCCAAAAAAGAAAGCTGGGGCCCAGATGTCATGGGCTCTCACGCCATAGGAGAGGTTCAAACTTCGACTCGACTCAGACTCGTGAGTCGTGACCACGCGTCCTAGCTCCCCATCTCATTCTCCACCTCCTCTCCTCTCATCCACTTTTCCAACCTTCCTCACCTCCGCCGCACCCCAGCCCTAACCCTAACCGCGGAGACGGAGGAGGAGGTGGTGCTAGGGTTCCACTCGCTTCCGCGCCCAAATTCCACTTCCTCGCCGCCGCCGCCGCAGGCCGCAAAACCCTAGCCAGCGACCGTCGCGCGGCGTCAATTGGATTTGGATGGGTCGCAGCGCAGGTGGAAGGAAGGTGGCGTCCGAGACGCCCGCTCTGGGTTCGCTCGGGCTCCTGATTCCGACCGCCGCGCGGCTGTTGGGCGGCGGAGGAGACGTAGGCGGAGAGGCCGCGGCGGCGGGTGGGAGGAAGGAAGCGTCCCTGCCCACCGCCCATGCCGCATTCCCCGCGGGCGCTCAGGCTCCAGATCCCGTTGAGGTAACACCGCCAGATCCCGTGCTATGCTTTTCTATACACCGGTGATTCTCGTGTAGGTTATCTAGTGCTAGGGTTTTCTCTACATTGGTGATGCATCCAGGTTGTTCTTCTTTGGGGGAGAAAGGCAAACCATCCTGTACCTGTGGATTCCGCGACCCCTTCTGTATCGTAGGGTTTGCTACTTTATTATGTGATTTTGTACCGTTCGGGTATTGAATCTAGGAAGAAGTCCATATGACCCCTGAAGTATGCTGGTGCGGTGACCTCAAAAACGGGCTATTTAACCCCATAACATTGCAAAACCAGATTACTTAACACTCTGAGGTGGTTTAGGAGGCGGTTTTACCACCGTGGCGGTGGCGATTGATGTGGCACTGACAAGTGAGGCCTGCTTGTCGGCGAGACTGAAGTAGAGCAGCGGCTTGGGCACGGCTATCGGCGGCGAGTTTTGCAGTGGCAGTGCATGGCCAAGCAAAAGGTAGCGGAGGGGAGTCTTGCGGAGTGGTTAATGAGGGCGGTGGATGGCCGGAGTTGGCCAACGGCGAGGGCAGAGGTGGCGGCGGCAATGGCGGACAGCGGTGAGAGAGAAGCAGTGCGCTTGTAGCATTAAGGATGGGGAGAGAATCTACCATCTAGGGATCATCGGGAGTCCATTTGAGATGATGATGAGGTCGGAGACTCACCGGAGATGGATGGTGATGTTGACACAAGGCGACGGAGGTGGGCGTTTGCGGTGGCGTTCCGGTGATGGCAGCTACTATTGAGGGGAGGAGTGAGTTTCTGGGATGGTGTAGATGCTATGGGCGAGAGGAATCGGGAGATGGCTCACCGGGGCAACGGTTGGCTTCGGTGGGGCTCAACCTAGGCAAAAGAACAAGAGGGGTGTCACGGTAGCGATGTGGAGCGATGTTATGGCTTTAGCGTGGGGGAGGAGGCCTTACATAGGTGTGGGCTCGAGCGGTCGCAACTTGGGCGTGAAGGCACGACGCAACGGGTGCAGGGAAGACGATGCGAACACAACTAAAAGGCTGGCCTTTTCAAACGCTTTGCAATGTGCGCAGAGGGAGACGCTTTGCAATGTGCGCAGAGGGAGCAGAGATGGGAAGTGGAGAAGCAGAGTTGATTGTTGACACTGGGAGCCAAGGTTGTTAAGTCGGCAAGTCGACACATTGATCCTAGTGACCGACCTGCCGACTAGTTGACAGGTATTGGGGCGGGGGAAGAGGGGCTGGGAAACATATGCAATTAACAGAGTGAAATAGAGAGGAGCGAGTGGGGTGAGGGAAGTAGTTACTCTCGGGGCTGCCTTGGCGGGATCTAGAGGGAGATGAGGCGGGGAGACGAGGGTGGCGGTGAGTGGGAGCTTGACTCCGAGGAGACAAGGGTGGCGCTACTGAGCTCCAGCTCGCCGAGGGAGACGGCGGTGGCGGTGGGAGCTCCAGCCGAGGGAGACGAAGGGCGGCGGCGGAGGAGCTGGCGAGGGCAACGAAGGGCAGAAGGATTTGAGTTGGGAGCCGAGGCGACGGTTTTCACGTGAGCCTGCGACTCCTCTTTCTCTCTATGAGCTCTGCTCAGTGCGCTCCCTCCCTCACTCCCTCTCTCTCTCTGTGACCTCTTCCTGACAAGCGGACCCCACCTGTCAAGTTGAGTCGCCATTGCTCCACCAACTTGTCGACGACTTGATAAGCATGTTGGGAGCGGCGACAAAATCATGCCTCGGCGATGGCTCGGTCTCTCAGCAGACGGCCAGCGGCATGCTGGAGCGGTGGCCGAGGTATGGGGTCACATAAGTCTGCGGCCACTACCGAGAGATGGAGGACGTCGTCGTCAAGTTCCTCCTATCCGCCCATGGCATCGCCGCCGCCAGCTCTCCTCGTCGCGCCCTAGCCAAGCCGTCGGTACTGGAAGCTTCCCCACATCCACACAGTGCTCTTGCACACGCAACACAAGACGAATGAAAACTTCCCCCATTCCCGCGCCAGCTCAGCCGCCTATGTGGTGAAACCAATGCCACGTTAACAAAATCATCCCCCAAAACAGCCATGGGGGGTTAAGTAACCTGATTTTGATTTTGCAACGTCATTGGGTTAAATAGCCGTTTTTTTTAAGACCAGGGGGTTAAATGGCCGCATAACCATACTTCAGAGGGTCATATGGACTTCTTCCTTGAATCTAACGTACGGACGAGAATTGCATCGTTTTGGAAATTTGCCGCTAGTTATCTTAGCATTGTTGTGATAGTTTTCTTAGTTATTTGCAGCCATGCAATGCTATTCTCCATGATAATTTTGCATTGTTTGGTATTCTGGTCCAGCTATCTGCTAAATCAAACTGTGATGGAAAATTAGGCTCAACCTGAAACTTAAAAAGGAATTTATGTTGTTTTCTCGTTGATGATGGTTGTAAACTATTATATGCTATATCTTCCCACTTTTGTTGTTTGGGCTATGAGAACCCAAGTTGCTGAAGCTAGTTAAACAATAAAAAGCTCGATTCAGGTGTTTTAGTTAGTGTTTTTTTTAGACTGTTGACATATGGTATGGTTTACTTTTCTTTGGTGTTCATTGCTGTTGTCGGCTTGTGGCTATTAGCTATGGTTAGCTCTGTGATGTGCGTTTGCTGTTTATTGCTCATCTTGGTGATTATGCCATCTTAAACATGAAAATAATTCTCTGTTGTAAACTATTATTCCTCGTATTGCTGTTGAAAAATTGTTCTCGGACTCTTGGTATGAATTATGAATTATGATATAGTTTTGTTGACCCCAAAACACCATTTATTTACTTCAACCTTCCATCTGCATTGCTAGGCTAGCTCTGTGGAGTATGGAGATTCCAGTAAAAATCGATTTTTGTAATATCCCACATCTTACTCGAGTGATATATTTCCCTGGATGTTGGTACTCCTGAATTCTTTTTTCAATGCGTTTGGTGGATTCATCACAGGCATAGAAGAACGTCTGAGTGCCACTTGCTCAGTTGCATAAGTGCTAGCTGTAGGTTCACCACTCTGCTATGCCACTCAGCCGCTTATGTATGCTTTATGTGTCGATCATGTTAAGAATATAGTGGTTACTATTTCCCAAACAACATTGCTCTCATGCTGTATACTGTACAGTCCATTCCTGTTGTTTAGTGATTAGAATATTCTTTTTCTTGTTTTGATGCATGTCTGTTTTTTGTAATAGTTAAACCGCACTATATTAGGCTGCACACCGCATAAGCACTTAAATGCGCGTGACCACTTGCTTACTGCTTTTAGCTGTTTATAAAACTGATTATTCTGGCAGGTTTAGTATAGATGACACCTGATTTACCGCCGTTAACTTATGTGTGTTCGGTAATCGGTATTTATGTATGGACATTTCTGCAAAAAAAAAATGGTGTGTAATTCTGGAGTCTTTATTCATACGGCCATTGTGTGTGGTCGGTGCCTTATCTTATTTTGTCGTGAATTGGGTTAGTGTCTACAGTTTATGAGCTCTAATTAATGTATGCTTCCAACTGCAGATCACAGAAAGGATGGTCCAAATTACAAAGCATGTGCTCATGTAGCGTTGACTGCATACGAGTTAAACAGACAGATTAACATCGAGCTGTGGAGGACTCACAGGTACATTGCATATAACCTACTGATGATGCTTTCGAATTTATGGTTATTTCTGTTGTAATGTGGTATCGTTGTCATAAAATTGTAAAGGAAAATCTGCAACTCAATAGTTATCCTGCCTCTTAGTCAGTGAGTTTATTTTAAAATGTACTGAGCTTTCTTGCAGTTTTTCTTTTCTGGTACTAGAGGAAAGTTACACCAAATCTCTATTACTTTATGTCACTCAATCAAATTATCAGTCAAGTGTACTGAAAGTTGAAGCATAGGCACATAAGCACATTATGTTCCTATTTGGATTTTTTTTTTGCATTAGCCTATAGGCTTTCTTGTTTTTCTAATTTCTTCTTAGAGCAAAAGTGAAGCACCAGTTTTCAGAAAATTCCCGTGGTTGTGGGTGATGATGCAATCAATTAACTATTAGCATTTACCTGTGGGTATCACCAACTTTAGTAAGAAAATCACAGTTTTGGCCCTTCCAAGTAACTTTTGATGTTTCATGTCATGTTTCCTGAATGTTGAAAAGAAGAAAGCCACGAGCAAGCTCTATCCCTCACAGAGCAACCAGCTAAACATTTGTTGGTTAATGCCGTTCTCGGTAATGTCGAGCAGCGCGGCGAGCACGTCCGGCATGTCCAGAGTGGTTTTGCACTTCAAAGGCTAAAGATAATTGTGACGTAAGGGAGAATTCAGGTTCTAGGGGGTTGATTACCCTGATCTCTTAGCCCATGTCATTCCACTCTTGCGAACCTAGTAAGCTAGAAAAACATGCTTTTGATTTGAAAAACTAAATAAGAACTGATCATGTGTTTGCTTGTATATATGAATTAATTTGAGCAAACTCTGCAGCTAAAACTTGTGTGGAAAGCTAATATGCTATTGTCTGCAACATTCCATGTTGGGAATGTATTTCAAGCTTGAGCGCTTTTACCATACAGAAAGGGTGTTTTTTTGTGGAGTCTACGGACCTTGTGCAATTCTTTTTTTTTTTGGACAAATGACACTTTTATCAAAAGAGTGACATAATGCTCATAAGTTAGAATGTACCAAAGCTAAAATTGTTTCATTTGGTATTCTTCATTTATGTTGATCTTATTTTTTAATGAATAATTGACATTTAAATTTGATATCTAAATTCCACCAAGGGAGATTAAATAGTGTATATTTATAATGTTAATGGTATTTTCCCCCCCTTCTTTTATCCAATGTTTCAGTAGCTGACCGCGTGTTCTTTGGATTGATAGCATGGAAATTGGGTGATAGATTTGTCGTTGTATCTCTTCTTGTATTTCAACTCTTGTTCTGCAGTTTCAGTGTTGTAGGTTAGATGGTATGGGGATGATAGACCCTAGTATGACAGTGGTTACTGTGCTATGTAGTAAGTTTAAGTAATAACACATTCAAATTGATTTGATCATTTATTCTGTGGCTAATATGGTTTGTGGCCATATTAGCCACAGAATAACTCTGTAAGTCATAAATGAGCAAATGTGAGTATGTGATTGAGCAAGAGCGCTAAGATGAAAAGATCAATGTTGCTGTAACTACAAAACATGAGGATGCAACTAACTGCTGATCAAGATCAGAGAGGCCAAAAGGAACTAGTAAAGAATTAGACACGGGAAAACAAATGGAGTCCATTGCAAAAATGCTATGCTGCTAGGTCAGCTGATCCCACAAGGAAACAATCTATAACATTGATGTAACAAGAAACATTCCTCAACCAAAACATTATATGAAGTTCTTGCTGCCATGAGAGGCTGGGTTTAGAAGTCTGTAATTCCGATTTGTTTTTTTGTGCTTTTATTTGCCCATGACCATGAAGTATGCAATGTCATTGTGCATCATTCTATATATTCTGTTTTTGTAATCATTGTATTGCTAATCTGAAGTCATGATGTTTACTACCACCATGATTACTTGTCAGAGAAAGAAGTGGAAGTTACAGCACAAGTATTACCAACACATCGCCAATGACCATGAAAAGACAGAGGCGAACTCCTTGAGGTCGATAAGAAAGAAAAGGCTAATCAGATATCTTAAGCCACTAGGATATAAGACGTGGGATTCTGCAGGGGATCCAAAAAATCCAAAGTTTCCAAAGATAAGTGGGTTATGGCCGAAAGATCTTCAAAGCTCTCGCTGCATTTGTGCGCACTATGCACGTAAATCACTTGACCCTGAATGGAAACACAAAGCTTGCATGATGTTGAGGATTGCATCCTCCAGGTCAATAAAGCTCCAGAATATGTCTCCTGATGACTTTTCTGAATTCACAAGTTACGGCGAAAAAAAAAGATTATGATGCTAGTGCTGATGTCATTAAGAAGGACTTGTTAAGATGCTTTAAACTGCATAAGGACATGAAAGACTGGGTTAAGCTTCTACGGGCTAATCCCCTCAAGAATAGGTACCTCGTTCGCTGTCATGTGGCACTAATGGCTCCCAAAGCCAAGGTTGCATATTTTCCTCTCCTCTATGAGAGATTTCGCCAATAGCAAAAGTTAGCCAGCCTTAAAGTTCCAGATGGTAAAAACAAACACAAAGCTGTCGTTGATAACATACCAATCGGTGATACTACAAAAGATCATGTTTGGATGACGGATGTTCAAAGGAATAAGTACGTAGAAGAAGTCTTCACTTATAAGAGGGAGCTATACCCAGATAACATAGGCAGCCTACTCAAACTTGTAAGAGATTGTGCGCAATATCTTCTGGATTACTCAGTCGAAGTGAATAAGGTAAAGTTCAAATACAAGAATATGTATTTTATAATTGAAAGTTGCTTCAGTGGTTTATTTTATAAATTTCAGAGAGCAATGATGAAACTGGATTTAAGGACAACAGTTTAAAACAAACAATGTAATACTTCATGTAAGCAGGTATAACATCTTAGACTAGTAATTCTAATTTGCATGTTGTCTGCATTTCAAGTCGTTGTCCTAAATCCAAATTTTGCACCATTGCTCATTAAATTGATGAAATAAACCAATCGGGCGATTTTCAATCATGAAGTACATGTCCTTGTATTTAAACTTTAGTTTATTCACTTCGACTGAGTGATTTTGAAGATGTTGCGTGCAATCTCTTGCAAGTTCCAGTAGGCTGCCTGTGTTATCTGGGTATAGCTCCCTGTTATGAGCGAAGACATCTTCCACGTACTTATTCCTTTGAACATCTGCCATCTAAACATGATCTTTTGTAGTATCATTGACTAGTATGTTATCAACGATAGCTTTGTGTTTGTCTTTACCATCTGGAACTTTAAGGTTAGCTAACTTTTGCTTTTGATGAAGTCTCTCATAGAGGACAGGAAAATGTGCAACCTTGGCTTTGAGAGCTATTAGTGCCATATGACAATGAACGAGGTACTTATTCTTGAGGGGATTAGCTCGCAGAAGCTTAACCTGGTCTTTCATGTCCTCAAGCAGTTTAAAGCCTCTCAACAAGTCCTTCTCAATGACATCAGCAATGGTATCATAATCTTTCTTTCCGCTGTTGGTTGTGAATTCAGAAAAGTCACCAGGAGACACATTTCAGAGCTTTATTGACCTGGAGGATGCAATTCACAACATCATGCAAGCTTTTATGTTTCCATTCAGGGTCAAGTGCTTTCCGTGCATGGTGCGCATGAATGCAGCGAGAGCTTTGAAGATTTTCGGCCATAGCCTCTTATCTATGGAAACTTTGGATCTTTTTGATCCCTTTTAGAATCCAGTGTCTTATATCCTAGCTGCTTAAGATATCTTATTAGCCTTTTCCTTCTTATCAACCTCAGAGAGTTGGCCTCTATCTTTTCATGGTCATTGCCGATGAGTTGGTAATACTTGCACTGCAACTTCCCCTTCTTCTTTCTCTGACAAGCAATCATGGTGGTAGAAAGCATCTTGACTTCAGATTAGCAATACAATGATTACAAAAGCAGAATATATAAGATGATGTGCAATGGCATTGCAAACTTCATGGTCATGGGCAAATGAAAGCACAAAAACAAATCGAATTGCAGATTTCTAAACCCATTCTCATGGCAAAGAATAATCGATATAATCGAACAACACCGCCTGTAAATACTTGCAATCTCTATACGTAATTCTATTCGCAACAACAAATATAACAGGAGCACATTTCAGGCCACAAGAGACGGAAAGCTCTAACGTGACAAATGTCTGACCCTTTTATGGACCATGCACCCCAAAATTTCTTTGGCAGCTTATCCATCCTCAGGCACAACATCCTTGGCGCCATGATTCTTGTAGGCGATTTTAATATCTGTAGGTATGCTATGCTCACGAGAAAATAATGAAAACACAAATCGGACAAAGAATGGAAAACTTCACTGGTTGTATGAGTGAACAAGGGTTAATGGATGCGTGGGCATTCCTAATGTAAAATTCACTTGGTCGACAAGAAAAGAAAGCACAAACAAATTAACTTTCGGTACCAATCCTCCGGTATAAATGAGGAGTACTTTGGGGAGCAGCCAGCTAGGCCACGTCACTCTGAATACTTGTGTCGTCCGATCCGTATACTGGATTTCTCCGTCCGTCCGATCGTCTCGTGTTTTCCTTGCTCAGGCCGCTTTGGCGTTCTTGTCCGCTGCCTCCATCCTGTGATTCCGCTCCTCCTTCATTCTCTCCCCATTTCCTCGCCAGCGAGACCACAGCGCCTCCTCCACTTGCGGGTGCCACCACCCACCCTCCTCCTCCTCCTCACCCCACGCCAAGCCGCCTCCTCCTCCTCACGGACGCCGGCCGCCTCCTCCCCCGACGCCATCCTCCTCTTTCCTCCCTCGCTCCCTCCTCCCAGATCAGCGTCGCCATGGCCGCCATCCTCCTCCTCCCCCGTCCAGGACGCCTCCCACAGACAGATCGCGCCTCCGCGCCTCATCCAATCCACCTTCGCCCACCGAGCTCCCACTAATCCCCTTGCTTCCGCCTCCGCCTCCTCCCCTCAAGACCTCCTCCTCCCCACCCTCCCCTCCTCCTCCCTCAGTCGCACCCACCACGCCGGCCACTTGCCTGTTGTCGTCAAGATTTATTGTACCCACGATGTTTGCTTCTTTGTTCTTCTCTTCTTCCCATTTCTCTTGCTCGCCTCCTCCTGGCGCCCCTCCTCCCAGCGCAGTCCTGTCCCTGCGCCTCACTGGCCTGGTGCCGTGCTGGCGTGGCGCCCGCGCCGCGCGTCTTCGGCTCGATTCACCTTCACGGCTCGCGGCGGCTCAGCTCGACCTCTGGCCACCGGCCTTCAGCCATTGCTTCTCGCCTGCCGCCGCAAGACTAACGTCCGCTACACGATCTCCCGGCTTCATTCTACCGGTCGACGGCACGGCCACCGTTCTTTGCGGCCGGTCATTCCGCCCATTACTCACGGCTGGCCATGGCGGCCAGCTCGACCTCCGCCAGCCCTTGGCGCTCGCCGCTTTCTCAAGCGCTAATCTCGTGATTTTTTACGGTTTGGTGCGGTTAGTACGCTTAGGGTTTGTGGGTGGTCCGATTAGTGCTTGTTGCGGTTGTGGTCATGCGCAGATAAGAAGGTGTTCCCCGACTTCTACGTCTTTGGGGTGGTACTCCACCAGAGCGATGTGCGTGGCAATCGACATGCTAATCCACAAGGCTGTGAGTTTTAGATTCTTTTGTTCAAGTGCCTACTTTGTAAGACTTTGACAATGTGCATACTGCATGGTGTTCGCTCTTGTTATGGAAAAAATTGGGTGTTTGGTGTAATGTACTACTGGTATGGTTGGGGTGGACTACTAATAGTAGGTTGGACATAGTGGGTTTGAATTTTGCTTGCCAATTATCCATGCCCACAAGGGAGGTAGAAGGTGCCAATTTTGTTGGTTATCTGATTGGAAGTGTTCATCAGTAGTTCTCGTGTGTGCCATTGTACTTCATGTGTTCCCTTGAAAAATGAGGGAAGAAAGTCGCTTAGTGCTTAGGGAAGGTTGGGGATTCTCTTTTTTAATTCTTATAATGGGTGGTGGAGCAGATGATAGGTAATGATTGCTATCCATGAACCAAAGAATGTAACTCCCATTATGCTTCTTATAAGAATTTGCCTTGGGATATTTGTTTACATAGATTAGTTTTTTTGGATCTTTTGTTCAGATCCGGTACCGACCTGTTCTGGACCAGGCATATAAATTGAGGCTACAACTGCTGCAATCTTCAATGCTAAATATATTAACCATCACTAGCTTTGAAACTGAATCCTGCTAACAATAGATGTAAAATATTTGCTCTAATCATGTTGCATATTAAAATGGTGTATGGCTTATGTCATGGCCAGCAACAACAAATATTACTTCTGTTGAGATTGTGCACAGCTGTTCTCAAACTCTATATTGAGCTTTAGTCAAGTTTACGGTGGGCAAATTGAATGGAGAACATGATTAGAAAAATTATTTTGACTTTACAATAGTTGAAGAATTGCTTATTGTCAGAGATATTCTTTTGAGATCTGCTCAATATATTATTTATTCGCCTCTTTGTGTAATTTAGTTTTCTATATTATCCGGCTGATGAATGTAACGAAAGCCCTGTTTGTCTTCTCTTGAATCCTGCAATCAGCCTCTCCCAGAAGGACCTCCCTGTAACTATTTATGAGAGTGGTAGGTGAATCTGATCTAAAATTTTGATTATCATTGAATGTATTACAGTTGACTTATCTTGTTTCTTAGTTCCACCATGGATTGATTTGCGTAAGTTCAAGGTTTTTATATGCGCTGTGTTGAGATTTGATTTTAAGAGCACATCAGTTGTGCATTTTATTATGATATACTGCCCTTTTGATAAATTAGCTATCACTGGTATGGAATGGGTAACCCTTGATTTCTCTCTTCTGATTAGATACCTCACTGAAATTAGTTTGCAGTCTGTTCACTATACTAATGTTTTTTTCTCATTCCCTTTCTCCATCTGTTTGTGCTGCTAATCCCTTCTTTATCATCTTTCTTTAATTTCAAGAGTTGCATATTATCGATGGAAGTCCTCAACTCATTTTTGTCAGATCAAATTACACAATTGAGGTTAGTGTTTTCCTTCTCTATGTGTTGATTTAGATATGAATTATTATTATTAACACTTGGCACAAGTACCTTTGATTAAAGACTGTACAGGCATAGAGGATATCTGTACACCATGTTGCCCATCTCAAACCATCTGACGGTGCCTCTAAAGCAACTCAATCTAAGGATTCTTTATTTAACATCAGTTTACTGTCTTGAGTCATAGAGCTGTACCACCCAATGTATATTTTAGAACAAACAATACTAATAGATATGTTTGAGCAATTGCTGCTCATCTTACAGGAATACGCAGTGCCATCAAGATGCTCAATAGCAGCGTTCGTGCTATCCATCAATATCTTGTTGCCATACAAAGAGGTTTGTCTTTGGTCACTGATCTGATGTTTTAATCGTTCCTTCTGCTGTTGTCTGAATACCCTTTCTATATTATGTGCAGCAAACATGCAGAGCATGATAGAGCAGAAACTGACTGCAAAGTATGTCTTCATTTTTTTTTTCTTAAACGTGATCATGATGCATTCCCTGAATCTTCGTTGGGGTATACCCAAAACACTACAAGAGGAACCATGCACATGTTAGTTGTTGTATGATCGAAGCAATTCAAGATCACCAACCTATCTTTTCCACTGGCCTCTCAGTCAGAGAAGTTTCTGATAGGTCTTTCTTGAGTAGCTTGAGCTTCATTGTGTACATTGAATGCACTTTTGGGGCTTGTCCAAGTTGGAGGAAATTATGTGGTAGTCTCTTGGACTTGGAAGAGTTTCTAGCAGTAAAACTTCATACTGGAGTTTTGGGCTTTTCAAACATCTCATAACGCTGCACATAGAACAAGCTTAAAAAATGCATTGTTAGAATTTTGAAAGGGGAAAAACCTTAGCAACTGTACATGAAAGCTGAAAGTTTGGATCTTACAAATATTACAGATTGAAAGAGGATTGAACAAACCTTCTAATGATTTTCTGATATAAGGTGTTATTGCTATCACATTAGTGAATTTATTGATTTTCCTGTCATATTAGCGAACTTGTGCTTGAGCCTTCGATGACCAGACATGTCTTGTTTTCTTATGTAGTGTGATGTGGAATGTTGACAATTTTTTTCTATATTTTTGGTACAAAGCAAAATGCAAGTCTATTTTTTAAAAAAGTGTTTAGAGATAGCTCCCGTGATATTCTGTAGATGCGCTTATGCAAGTCTATTTTTGAGGTGTTAGAGATAGCTCCCATTATGTTCTGTAGATGCTCTTAGTTGTCTCCATGCTCCTGTGACGAAACATACAATTTAAATTAGTGCTAAATTGAGGAGCATTAAGGGCTGCTCAGACTGCCTGATATATTTTTGCTTTGTAGCTATTCTTATAGTACTATTATTTTTAGTTTGGTAATAATTTTACTACCATTCATTTCAGTATATTATTATTATTATTATTATTATTATTTTCAGTATATGGTTGTCTAATACAGCTAGCTTATAAAGTTTTTAAAAAATATCTACTATAGTTCTCTATCATCAGTCTATTATGCGAAGTCATAGTACTGTTGGGAAGAGTGAAGCTTTATATTCTTCAAATACTATGATTAAAAGCCCTAGGCTTGAAAGCAGCCTTCCCATATATCCACAGCAGCCGGGAAAAGGACTGTGCCTTCTATACGATGAACAGAACCTGTAAGTATGGAGACGCCTGCAAATTTGACCATCCACAATGGGTTCGAGAGGGTGAGATTCCAAATTGAAAAGAGGTGATTATCTGTCATTTTTATTATTTCTGGAGGTCTATACAAAATCAGTTATAGTTGACACATTTTTAATAGTTCATTTTTATGGCAACAGCATCTTTTGCAATCCTTTTTGTCAATTCATTTTGGATAAATGCTGAATTAAGATGTAGATGCTACTTCATTTTTATTCCTATCTTACACCCTAAATTAATCTCTCTTCTTCTCACCTGTCCATCTGTACATATAGTTTTCTGTACGTTTTCTTTCCAGGGGATCATCTGGAACCAGTACTTCATTTGGTGAACCCTCAACATCAGTAAGATTCCTATTAAAAATAGACATGCAAATCTGACAATCTTTTCATACATCATTTCTTCCTGACAAAGTACTCATCCTCCATCTTTTCATAGCTATTGCTTTCAATTTTGTAGAGGTCCTTAGGGTGCTCGCTCTCCCATACCTGAAAACAACACTATTGCAATTAACAAACAGGTAAACCTCAGATATGCAATTTTTACACATTGTTCTTCCTCGAACGCTATTTGCACATTGTTCCAAGAAGCATACTCTCTTATGTGTAGACCGTTCCTCCTGCGTATCACATAGAAGCACAGTGCTTAATTTTTTTACTTGGTTTCGAGATATCTTATGTCGTGCTTAATCCAAACAAGAAGTATCTGTTTTCGCAGCAGCATGTAATGCATTTGCTTATTCCTGGGATGTGGTACGTATTATCTTGTGCTAGATACGACGTATAGGGGTACTTAAATAGTTGCAAGGAAATATGTTCTGCTTAAGAATCATTTGCGTCACAGACTTCCATAATATTAGTGTTCTATTTGACTCCCTGAGGATGTAGCTAATTTTATGTTTTATCATCGCTGCTTCTCTCAGAAGAGTAGTAAATGTAGAATGAACTTCAAGGGGCATACTAACTATTTGCACACCATCGCAGTTCGTGAGATAAACCACCAGGTTAATTCATTATTTTAGGACTATAATATTATTTGATATCGACAATCCTATATTTTTTGGACAACTGTTACCAAACACACTTGTTCTTTTTTCAGGTGGTAACAGGATCAGAGGATGGGACAATCCGTATCTGGGGTGAGCAGTCCTTTCAATTAGAGAAATTTTATACTTTTGTTTTGTGAACCAAATGTGGCTTATTCATGCTCTTCTTGTTCCTATTGATATTGAAAGAAATATTAACCTCCTTTTTTTGTGCACTGAGAGAAAACAAGTAATAAGCTATAGCAACCTCTGTTCCTATTGGTTGTACAGTTGTACTTGTTTCAAATCTGGTCATAGGACACAATATGTTAACAAATTTTATCATATGCTGTGCATTGAGCTCTCAAATTGTTGTATGTTAAAGATGCAAATGTTATCTAACTGATGGATCCACGGTCCAATAGCTTAATGTTCTGTATGGAATTCTCGATTAGTGGAGTAGGTTGTGTTACAAAGTAACCAGGTTTATGTCTTTTTGCCTTTCTAACATGCAAGATTGTAACGGTGCAGGTGTTACATGCCATGCACTGTATACAAGTTCTCTTTAATAATGCCATGCACTGTATACAAGTTCTCTTTAATAGTCCTAGAACGTAGTTACATTTTTCATCTGTATGGCCTATTGTTAGAATGACAACCTGTATTACTTTCTACCAATTGGATTTTTTTGGGGTGGGGTTAAATTTGTCCCTGATGGACTGTGGTTTAAATGGAGATGGGATGGGAAAGCAATTCCTATGCTCTGCCCCTGAACATTTTCTAGCATTGTCTCGGTGCGCTAATGCGCGCACCGGGCTACTAGTTATAAACAAAGGTGGGCAGTGGGCGGTGAAGACAAGCAGGTTGGTTGTCGGGGCAAGCTTGTAACTAGGGGCAAGAGAGGAAAAACGATTAACGTTGTCGTCGTCAATCCTAGCTATCAGTGCGCGAATACAACTTACTATATACTAGCTGCATGCTCTGCCTCAAAGTAATGGTCAGGGCGTTCTAACTTTTGCATGCCTCCAGAAAAACAATAACACGAGCAAGCTAGCTAGCCCAGGATTGATTCTAAAACAAGTGTGAATTATATTAACTAGTAAGAATCGTCCACCACATATATATAATTCGTTCATAATCTCAGAGATCGAGGGACAGATCCATCTGGCCACAACCATAAGTAACAAATAATTAGGCGCATGGAATGTGCCCGCGTGCAGTTATATGGTGTTTCTAGTTAATGTGACAGAGGCATTAACCAATTCAGCTGGAGAATAGTAAGGCATCGCACATCAGACTGTAAATGAACATCTCTGCCTCTACGTGCAAAATTAAACCAATTCACCAACGACTCGTACCAGTAGGTCGGCCGGCATTAGATCTTCCGATCGATCGGAATTACGAGCGCAGAAGCTGCCGCGCGCATGCATGGAACAGCACACGGTGCCTAGCATTCGATCGTTCGCACGAAAACCCAACAAAATCCACGAGCGATCCACACGAAATCCAAGATAATGCAAATTAAACCCACAACGCGCGGTCGCTAATGCTAGCTAATGGGGGCGGACATGGAGGAGGAGGGCTGGAACAATATCTTACCGACGAGGAAGACGACGACGAGGCAGGCAACCCACGCCACTGTGGGCTTCGCTGCAGGTACGCTTCACTTCGCTTGTCTCGCGCTCCTGACCGGCCGGTCGGCCACGGAGGAGTAGCCGCGGTGGCGCGCATTGTGGATTTGTGGGAGACGACGGGCCGCTTCTGCTGCAGCTGATCCTGAATAGGTTTGCTATACTATACAATTTTTTTTTTCGAGAGAGGATACTACGCAATACCTAATGTTAATGAACAATTGATATCTAAATTCCACCAAGGGAGATTAAATAGTGTATATTTATAATGTTAATGGTATTTTTTCCCTTCTTTTGTCCAATGTTTCAGTTGCTGATCGCGTGTTCTTTGGATGGATAGCATGGAAATTGGGTGATAGATTTGTCGGTGTATCTCTTCTTGTTGGTAACAGTGCTACGTACCCTAGTATAGTAGTATGACAGTGGTAACAGTGCTACGTACCCTAGTATGACAGTGGTAACAGTGTTATGTAGTAAGGTTAAGTACTAACACATTCAAATTGATTTGATCACTTATTATGTGGTAAATTTCAGCTGTGGTTAACAAGATTTAATATGGATCAGAATGGTTTGAATGGATTATCACAAGTTATTGGGATCAGTAGAACGTGTTAATCAGAGGTGAATGAAAATGCGGTGCGTTGCCTGCAGCCTTGCATTGTGAGTTAATATACAGTCTCCAAGTCAACAGTTGTAACTAGGTAGCTAGCACTAGTTTTTCTTGACCTCTTCTTCGGCTGTCATTCACACCAGGGCCGCCGTATTTTCAGCTTCATTCATGGTATTTCCAGAACGAAAAAAAATGCATAGATGGAAAAAACAACGATACAACCTGAACCTGATAGGCCATTTGTCAATGTCTTTTTCGTTGGGTTGGTTAGATGTCATGTTTGTGTTGATTTAGCATTAACATGATTGTTTTCTTATTCTCTTTCCGAAAAAATGCGGTAAATTGCCCCAGTTTCATACTTAGCTAGGGAAAAAATAATCTAGGAAATCTATGTCAAAATTTGTACACAACAACCCATGTCAAACATCCATGAACATGTATGAACAAGAATCAGATCTACACAGGAGTAATTGTTTTTTAACAACATTTATCTGGAGCTAGCGGGGCCGACAGGGCGACATGGTTGACTACGCCGGGGGCGGCGACCGCGAAGACGCCTAGGATGGAAGGGTGGGTTAGATCTGGAGCTGGCGGGAGGCCTGCTCGGTGCCAACGGGATGACGCGGCGGTGGTGGAGCGAGTTGGCGACGGCGGCGACTAGAGGGAGATGATGGTGGCAACTCACAGGATTGGTGGCGGCGGCGGTCGGCAGGGTTGGGGGTGGTGGCTGTGAGTGTTGGACCCCCGGGCGTAGAATACCCGAAGACCCTATGTGTATACTGTGCTAGTCCCATCAATGGCTAACACACACATTCACAACATTTGGCATTCACATGCTAAAGTAAAGAAAATGGTACTTAACCAAATAAAAGTAGTTATCATCATAGTATAAGAAGCAGCGGAAGAAGTAATAAAGTAGCAAAATTTCAGCGGCATGCCCATCCATCCCTGGCAACCGACAAGAAACAAGGCCTAGATAGACCCGTCACCGAACCCTCCGGTTCCGGGTGCAAAGAACGTATTGTTTGGCGTTGGCTCATCCTCGAACTCCGAACAACAATATAAGCAAGATTGAATACAATGCGTACTCAAGAAGACTTGTAGTGTATCACAAAATTATATTAAATGCAAGGCTATCAAGAATGAGGCTCTACTCTACAAGTTATTTTGCTTAAAGCCATTTTTATTTGCAATATTCATCGGTAGTAATTTGCAACAGAATTTGAAAGAACAGTCAAATATGTATAGGATGGTAAGTAAAGAAACTAAATGAATAATAACAACTCGCAACCCTCCTCGGTCGTGAGGCACAATTTATGTTCAGCCATAAACATGGCAATTAACTCAAATAGAATAAAACCCCAAGTTATTGCCCATGTTTTTGTGACACTGTTTTTGAAAATCTACACTACAGCCATACCAGTCGCACTAAGCACGCTCATGATCGTGAGCACGGCTATTTAAATATATATACACTCTGCAGAGGTGTACAACTTTACCCATAGCACACGAATTCTCTATATCACTGCTCACTACTGTAGGTAAGCAGTCTAGAGCTCGCGACGTAGCCTTTACATCACCTAGTCCTAACCTTGTACTAGCCTAGCGAATGTTTATCCTCACTCACCCGGATACCCTTCGTCGAGTGAAGCATTCACAGTTGTGTCAGTAAGCTTTGTGCCCCACACCGTGGTGAAAGGAGCCCCTTCGAATATGCCTACCCGGTCATGCCCGCACTCTACGGCCTACCTACGTGCAAGACTAGTTTTCAATGACTTAGTTAGCTACGACCACCCCTATCCTGGCATATACGGTTGTACGCTTAGGTCTTAGTCCCGGAGTTGCTGGCTTTAGTCCTTAATTGACTACGGGCAAGGATCTCCCCTATCTTTGAGTAAGTCACAATCCTCACTTTCTCAGAATATATTATAACTCGCCCGCGTCTAAGAACTAGGGTTTTCATTTTATTTTCATACAAAATAATAGAGGTACCCCCTCTAGACATTTTTTAAAATATCCCAAATTCACAATTTAACATATTGTCCTTTTATAAATTTTTCGGAAAATCTATCATTCTAGTAGCAGTTGTGCGATAATCGCACTCAAAAATTCCCAAATGACATTATATATTGCCTAACCCATATTCTAAAGGCTACAACAGTAAGGGATTAATATTCCAAGGAGATATATGCAGTAAGTAGGATTTACAACTACCGATTTTCCAATCATAGCATTTTCATACAAAATATACACGCATGCATAATAGATTTTGTAAAACAAAGTACAAAAAGTAAAATACTAGGATCAACATGATCAAATAAGGTGCTTGCCTTTCTCTTGCTATTCGGAATATATGGTTGCTGGTCGTTGAAATAATCATTCGAGCAATCGACGTCTAATTCAAAAAGAGCCGGAAACGAATTAAATAACACCAAATAAATTCAACAGTGACCAAAATAAAATATTTTTACATATTCTAGTAGGTTATGAGTTTAGATGAATTTAGAAACAAAAATCATTCAATTTGGAGTTTTTATGCAAAAGTTATTAATGTTTCAATTGTGTTCGGTTTGGAAATTCCAGAGAAAATGGGAAATACGCTTTGTAGCAGAGAAAGCGTAGTCTCTTGCATGTACTATTGAGGTTTACGCTTTCCAGTAAGGAAAGCATATTCTCCTCGGAACTAAAAGCGTATTTTCCATTTTCTTTTGATTTTCTTTATTAACTCGACAAGTGGGGTCCACCTGTTAGTGGCTTGGTCCACGCGCACTGTGCGTGGTCCACACGACGGTGTGCTGTGCACTTAAAGGTCGTGGGGCCCATATGTCATTGACTCATGTTTTAAATGAACTTTGTTTACTGTGTTTCGGACCCACGCGTCATCGAATTTAACCAATCATTTAATTAACGCTGACTACAACTTTGTCTAAATTCAACCGAGGATCTTGGTTAATGATGATGCCATAGTGCTGGTCCATTCCGGACACAGCATAGCCGCGCTAGAGCGCTCGTTACCGCACTCGTCGCCGACGCGGTGGCGCTTGGCGGTGCTGGGGAATGCCCAAAATGGGTTCCCCGTACCCTTGCTCACCTAAGGGTGCCAACGGTGAGGGTTGAGACAGTCGGTAGCGGTGGCGCGCCGGAGTTAAGCGGCGATGGTGCTACGGCATCAAGCCAAACACCAAACCAGCGATGCTCCCAACTAAAGATCGTGCGCATGAGCATCTACGGGCTACTAGAAGTATACGAGAATGACGCGGAGTCGAAGATGGCCGAAGATGGCTCAACGACGAAGATCAGCGACGACATGAGGAGCTTCACGTGGAGAAGATGTTCGGGCCAATGGGGAAGCTTAGTGAGGCTTGGAGAAGCTCGAAGATGTCTTGACGATGCTCCTGGTGCAAGGAATTGGTCCAAGGTTCACTGAGGTGGAAATGGTGATGCAGGCAGTGCTGTCGGCTAGAGACAAGGAAGAAACATCGATTCGGTAGTTCCTGTGGAAAACAGGTGAAATCTAGTGAGGAGAAAGCTTCAAGGTGTTCTAGAACATGAGATGACACAGATAGGAACCCTTCAGGGTGACAGGAATGGCGGTGGTGGTGCACGGCCAAAAATGGAGCTCGGGACTCTCGGTGCTTGAGTTCGAACGAGGAGAAAATGGGAAGGGAAGTGCAGAGTGGTGAGGAAAGAAGAGAATGGAGCTCAGGGTGGCTTTATATAGGCTGAGGGCGGAGAGATCGCAAGAGAGAGCGTGGGCACTGTAGGGCAAGGTGACGAAGCTCTCGGAGGCGTACGGTCAGGAGTGGGCGAGCTAGGGCAGGGGATGGGCTCGGAGGAGACCAGGGAGGTGACGGGGAGTTGATGGCGTTGGTTGACGGTCAAAACCGGGGATGGTGCGGCGAAACCATGGGCGGGGCGGCAACAGGCTCGCAAGCATGCGCTGACACGGTGAGCGCAAGGTGGACAATGCACCCTCCTCGTGGGGCCCGCTTGCCAGAGAGAGGGAGAGGAGGAGATTTAGGTTTAGGTTTGAATTTCGGCTGAATTGTTTGCTGATTTTCTATACCGAGCAAATGACCTTGGAATTTTATGAAACTTTTTTGTGAGGGCTCTTGACCTAATGTAGTTTCTTTGGTAAATTTCTCGAAGTTTATCTCTTCTATGAATTTCTCTAAAATTCATACAAGTTTCTATTCTTATGTGTTTGTATTTGTTTTTCTTAACAAGCTTTCACATAAGTGTTTTGGTGAATTATTCTGGGAGATTATGCTCGTAATAATTCTCTTATTTAATATTTTTACTTTGTTTTATCTAATTTATTTTGAGTACATGTTTGTTTGTATTTCATGTTTTGCTTTTAAACAAAAGTTCAAATTCAAACAAGGATAGATTTTCATATGCAAAACAATCAAAGTATTTTTCCTAGTGCATTTATAATATGTATTCCCAAAATGAGGATTTTGGGAAGTTACAGTGAGGGATGTTATAGTGAACACTGAACAGATAACTAGAATTAGGACAAAAATTAATGACATGTTTAGATGGATACGGATTAGGTCCAATCCATTCAATAGGTGCGTTTGGATGGGTGTATGAGTTGGTACTGGATGGGATGGTTCGGGAAATAGACTGGTTTATGTGTTTGGTTAGACGAATGGAACCAAACCGTCCCGGAGGAGCTGGTCCAAGTTCAAGGAATATTCCACATTGATGTTGTACCAAGTCGTTCGTGGAATTTGGCTGAACCACACGATACAGGCTCGTCCGTGCATGGCTCGCGTGTGCTGGTGGGAGGAGGTGATGGTGGGAGGACGCATTTGCATTAATTATTGCACTTGGAAAATCTTAATCAGAGTTTAAACTATGACCTAAATCAACTCCTCCAAAGAAAACAGAGTTAAGTCCTTATAAAGACATCTGTCAAAATAATTTGTTCAAATATTATAATATTTATCATGATTAAATATAATTTTTCTCAAATTTTTGGAACTCTATTCGACCCACACAAAATTCAAACTCTATTCAACAACCTAAGCTAGGTTTGAATTTAGTTTAAGTAAATAACACTTGAACAGTGAGGTTTTAAATTTTATTTGAGTATTAGCACATCCAGGAACCTTCTTGAATTATTTCAGGATTTTAGGATTTTTTTTGCTATTTTATAGAGCTCGGTCAAAGTAGGAAAGTTTGAATTTAAAACAGTCAAACAAATTAGCGTGATCGAACCAAATCCGATCGGACCCGACCCCTTGTTCGACCAGTCCGAACAACACCCTAGGCCCGCCTATAAGGTTAGCCTCGAAAGAAAAAGTTTAAAATGCTTAAGAAAATCCAGAAATCAATTATTTGTAAACTAAAAATTCAATCAACTTCAAAAATGCATAACTAATTCAAATTAACTCCAAATCCAGTGAAACCAATTTTGATATTTTAAATTTTAAATGAAATTTATTTTAAATAGGTTTCAAACTTGTATCGGTTCCATAAAATATAGTTTTTGGAAATTGATCATAACCAATTATTTTCACACTAGAATATGCTATTAACTTTGAAAATTCATAGAAAAAGTTTCTGAACTCCAAATAAGATGAACCAAGTTATTTTGGTCTTATAATTTTATTCTCTATTTAGCTATGTAAACCTTTTCTCCAGCACTGCTCTACAAATTTTTACCAAATATTTAAAATCGATGAATAGTGACAGATTGCATTTGTCAAGATTTTCTTTTCTTTCTTTCCTCTCTCTCCTATTTTCTCAGCATTTTTCACCAAGAAAGGAAGGAAATAAGGGAAAGAAAAGAGAAAGGAAGAAAAAAAAATTATGGCCATCCAAATACAACCTCATTCATCAAATCAAGTACCATCTTGAACCATTCAGGACCATCCTATCCAAGTAACCAAACAAAATCCTGTATTATCCTATCCCACCAACCAAACACCATACTTGTATCATCTTATCCAGGATCATCCCATCCATCCTGTACCATCCCATTCCATTCACCCTGATTCACCCAACCAAACGCACCCTAAGTGGGAATAGTCTAACTCCATCCAACTAGATCTATAATGCGAAGACTAGCCCAAACAATAGTACAACAGCAAGTATAGGATCAAAGTTGGCTCATGAAGGAGAATGATCAACTCACAGTAGCACTGTACTGATTCTTTATTGTGTTCCTCTGTAGAAAACTACACATTCACAGTACATGCATAAACTGACAGGATACAAGTTTTAGACCCTAAGGTGTTACAAACTCTTTATCCTCATTTTTTAGCACTATAGCTAATAAAAAAGTGGACTCACAGTAACAGTTACATAGTGACAGTCCATTTCTCTACCCCCACCTAGATTTCATCTTCCATTTGTTTCACATTGCAAAGCTAAAATGAAACTAGATCATAAAAGTAGAAATGAGGTACTTGACATCCATCACCTATGACAGCAGAAAAAAAAATCAAAGAAAAATAAGAAGGGTCCTTTTAGGCCTGGGAGCTGTGGAAAGTAGGGAAGTCCCACGAGCTTCTCGATTCATCACTATGTAAAGAGCACACTACTACAAAAAGGCTAATACTGGACGCCTCATCACAGACGGTTGACCAAAATCGTCAGTATTAAATACAATTACAAACGATTTTGGTTTAGCGACCGTCTGTGTTACTGGATGCACTAAAAACCATCTGTGATAAGTTAACTATCATAGACGGTTTGTACTAAACACCGTCTGTGAAGTAGCACATACGATTTTTATTTTTTTTCTCTAAAAACCGTTTGTGCTACTTCACAAACGGTGTTTAATACAAAATGTATGTGATAATTAACTCATCACAGACGATTTGTATTAAAAACCATCTCTGACATGTTCAATTTTTTAGCTCTCGCGCAATGCGTCTCTTCGTCTCACGTGCCGACGTTACGATGCGTCTCTTCGTCTCGCGCGCCGACGTTACGATGCGTCTCTTCATCTCTCGCGCCGATGTTATGATGCGTCTCTTCGTCTCTCGTGCCGACGTTACGATGCGTCTCTTTGTCACTCGTGCCGACGTTACGATGCGTCTCTTTGTCTCTCGTGCCGACGTTATGATGCGTCTCTTCGTCTCGAGGGCCAACGTTACTCCTTGTTTTATAAGAATGGTCATCACGCGCTATGGTGAGCACGCACGGTATTGAATATGTACGCCATGGTGAGCACACGGAGCATGACAGTGAGGAGATCGGCGATCGCCGTCACTCTTCCTCACGATGTCATCGTCCATATCGTCAGCCTCATGGTCGCGAACTCTCCTCAGCCCATGGCTAACCTCTACAGCCTACGAGTCACGTCGATTCATTCTTTTGTTTTTGGTAGGTCGAAAAAGTCGATATGCTATTCTGCTTTTTTGTTGAGTCGGTTTTGAAGATGATGAAGCGTATCATCCTAGTTGTCAAAAAGCTTGTGTGTTCGTTTTGATTTGAGACCGATAGAGAACCCGATTGTAATTCCTCTGAAAATATATAAAAAGGATAAAACCAAAAGTCGATCGAGTTGATACGACACAAAATAATCTCACATTGATTTCGTTTTGTGTCCAATATCCAGTTCTGAACTGAAGGAGAAAGTTTCGGTTGTGTTTGTTCTGTCTGAAATATCGGCAAATTTAGTTTCGATAGAAACATCGATTCTAGTTCTTGTTTCAACAAACATGTCACTAATCTGACTAGCAACAACGACCTTAATTTGGCCTTTTAATTTTCTCTTATGGAGTAATTCTTGTATTAAGATTCTGTCGTTTTGAATTTTTGTTGCAAGGCTATGTACAAAGCGTCCAAGGAGCGCGCCGTGGGGAGGCACGTGGCGCTAGAGTGGGAGGAGGCGATGAAGTGGCTAGACAATGAGCGCTACCTCATCGTCGTCAACCACCTGGCCGGCGTCGGCAACCCAGAGGCCTACTTCATCGCCAGCCTTGCGCTTGTCTTCGTGCACCAGGACATGCAGTGCAGCCTCGTGTGCCTCTACCGGGCCGTCGCCGCCGGCCACAAGGCTACGCCCTACATGGTCGGCCTCCTCCTCTACACGGCCGGCGAGGCACGCGATGTTGGGAAGCAATACATCAGTTAGGTCGAGGGCGAGCCAACTAGCGGCGGGTGCGAGATGGCCAAGACGACCAACCGGGAGTGCAGGCAGTGTCGGAAGCTCGCCGCAGACGCGGTCCAAAAGGAGACGTGGAAGATGAGCGGGCCACTAGGCCGGGTGTGGGCGCTGTTAGAGGACGGCCACCGGTGCACGAGCACCGACTGCGGCGCGATGGATGGGTGGGACGACTACATCGTCTTCTGCAGTGACGACTGTAGGATTAGGCATAAATATGCTAAGTTCTTTGCACAGGTGTTGAACTACTTGTCGTAAAATTAGCGGTTTAGCATAGTTTTAGCATATATTCAGATATAATTATTTACTAATATGTGAATGTGTCATATGTTCTGAATTTGCATTTATGTATGTATATTATCAAAACGGTTATTTACTTGACCGTCTGTGATGTGTTTTTATCTCAGACGGTTCTACTTTAGAACCATCTGTGATTTCTAACCCTATTTATATTCTGACTCTAGGGTCTGCCCACACCCCTCACTCAAATGATTAAGTTTCTCCTCCCCCGAGCCTATCGCCGTCCTCAATGCCGCCTCCTCCTCGAGCCCGGTGCGCCTCCTCCCCCGAGCCCGCCTTCTCCTCCCCAAGCACGAGCCACTCTCTCCTCGAACCCGGCGCCCCTCCTCCCCTGAGCCCAGCGTGCCTCTTCCCCGAGCCCGCCTCCTCCCCCTCCCCGGTGTGCCTTGAGAGATTGAGTCATTGAGTTATGTTGGTCCCTGTTGTGTTCACCCTGGTTGGTCAGAGCTTCTGTATATTAGAGGGATTGTGATTGCTCTCATTTTTTTCTTTTTCAGTATCCTTTTTTTATATAGGTGCTCTTTTGATTGAGTGATCATGCAGTATTATCCTTTTATTGTTTGGTGGTAGCATGTATCGTGTGTGGATCCTGATAAATTTATGCATGCGGATCTAGCCTTAGCATTATTGGCGGTCATCATGATGAATTCTTGTTACCTAATGGGGTTCGGTGCAGGAGTTCCCATTTGTTTATAAGCGATCAATCATCGAAGACTTGTCTTAGGGTGGAGCCGATCTGTGGATCTATGTTATGGTGATTTTGTTTGTGTAAATTTGATAAAAGTAAGGTCAAGTGAGCAAAGAATTGCTTTGGATTTTATAAGGAGTACCATTGTTGAAGTAGTCCACGAGTAATTCTTTCCATGTAGATCGAATTTGAGTTTGAATGGAATTTTTCTAGCTTATAGTATGGTAGGCTTAGGCTTGTAAGCATTGATGCTTACTTTCTTTGAAAATTATTGCAGTATGCTTGGATGGAAGCTTACTAGGTTACCACCTACACCGAGGGTTTGGATCAGGAGCAAACAGTTGGCTTGTCAATCTGGAGGTGAGGAATACTTCAGGATTTACATATACTAGAAATGAACCCGCGCCAATTGGCGCGGTCGGCGGGATGGAGATAAGCGGGTCGGTAATATGAAATTTATTTGCATAAAAGAAAAATTCGAATCTATAGGGGAAAAAACAAAATAAGCATTTTTTAGTAGCAAATAAGCATGTCCACATCATGCCATAACTATGTGTTTCCAATTATTTGTAAAAAGAAAGGTAGTGAAAAATAACACAATTTATTGTTGTAATCAAACATTAGGCTATGTAGCAATAAAAAAAACAATCTTGTAGGATAGTAATAGAATTGAATACCTGGGTGAAATTGTAGGGAGAACAGGCTTGTTCATCATTGAGGGTGGCATTATCTGAGAATGAGCATCCTGTAACAAACATAACAGAAATAAGCGTGATCGATTACGGGACCCGGGCGTGAACACGTAAAATATCTCGTAATGGTAGCACGAGAAAATCTAGAAAGCGAAGATGTGACCCTCTGTAAAGATTAGTACAACACTATGGATAGAGGGTATACGATGATGTAGTAACTGTTGACATAAACAAATTGTAGGACATAGGTATACAGGACATGAAAAAGGGAATCTATAGATGACGCTAAATAAAAGAAGCAAAGAAAGCGAACCGCTGATGGACTACAAACCGAATCGAAAGGAGTTGTAGTTCTATACAATCAGTACAATAGAAGCTGAAAATGCATTCCTCTCGATAGGAAATATAGAAAAGACCTATGAGATGAAAAAAAAGGAATGAATCGGAGAATACATGCAAGTTTCATAGGCAATAGTCTAACGTATCTGGGTAAAGGAAGCAACGTCTTCCTAGAGTGCTAATCCAATCAGTTTTTGCTAAAGCTCAAACTAAGTTCATTTTGCAGCTTGTTTAACAAATAGTTATTTATGTTTAAGGACATGGATGCTAGAGGCAGCAATATCGGCACTTAATAATATCTATATGTATGTCTCGCTTATAAACAAAAAAGCGAACTCTAGAGTATAACAAATGTTGAGAATAGGAAACCGAGCATTTTCTGGGCAAAGCAAGCAGGGGAAAAAATCTAGTTCATCTATTTGCTAAAACCTAGAATTAGTGGAAATGTTGGCTTGACAATTGGACTAATCATATCCATGCTTGACGACATTCTGAGACCAAGTCCTCATTCAAAGATCAACCATGTCATAGGTGTTGCATAAACCTTGAGAAACAATTTAAATAAACACACAGCTAGTGGAGGATAACCCTTTGTAGAGCAAATTAGTAAGTGAAGGATAAGGCTTTCTAGAGCAATCTTGCACTACAAAAAATGAGCGTGACCTTCTGCAGTAACTGTCATATGGGAAAAGAAGACGCACATTTAGAGTTCCATCCGGCGTAGAATAGTTTGTTTGTTTTCCTAATTCTCAATACAGTTACTATGGGAAAAGAAGATGTACATCTATAGCTCTATCCGGCACATAATAGTACCCGTGCTTTACTAATTATCAATAAAGTTAATATGGTTGCAGCTACACAGAGATTTACAAACAAAGTAAAACTGCTAGGAGATCAGAGCAATTAGAAAAGAAGAAAAGCAATGTGACGAAATAACAACACTTACCATTCAGAAAAAGATTAGGGGATATGAAATACTCAATTTGATGTGGCTGTTATGCAAGCTGGTACTTCAAGGGAAAAATGCAAACAAAATAGCAAATCAGGACGTTAAAAAAGTACATATTATGCAGACATGTGGACTTCTTTGATGTAATGTAGTACCCCGAGTTCCGATTAGAGAGAATTTATTCGGGGAAAAGGTTTTAGTGAAATTTCAGTTTTGGAGGGGGGGGGGGGTTAAAGAGGTGGGCCTCCGGCCCGGGGTACCTTGGCCTTATGGCCGGCCAACAGTCCAAGAGGGGAGGCGCCATGGGCCTAAAGCCCATGCGCCCCCACCCCTTTAAACCCTAGGCAAGGTAGCCCCTTTTTCTTTTTCCCTTGGCCACCCCTACACCTCAAGCCGCCGCCTCTCCCTGCTGCTCCTGGTGGTGGCGCCCTCCCTGCTGGTCCTCTTGGTGGTGGCGGCTCTCCCTGCTATCCCCAAGCCGACCCTCCCTCCTGGCATCCGCTCCTGCGCCCCATCTTCTTCCTGGTGGCAGCAACATCCTTCCCCCTCCATTGGTGCCACCGGCCAAGCCAAGGAGGGAGAGCCTGGAGGCCGTCGTCCATTGGTGACCTGAGCACGGACCAGCGTCTCACGCATCTCCTAGAGTATCATCTCACATCCCTGCTGTTGTTTCAGTTCGTCTTGGTAAAGGTCGGTTATTGATTCGTCGACATCTTTGTGTTTAGAATCAGATTGCTGTTCTCTGTTGTACATTGATTTTCGTTTATATCAAGGCCGAATTAGGATTTGTGATCTTTTAGAGAGTTGTATATTATTTCGTCAGGTTTCCATAGCCTTTGAGTTCACCTGAATCCGAGTTATGGTTTGAGAGTTACGGCCATTTGTTTACTGCTGTCTAGAATCGATTAATTCTCGAAGTCACTTTGCGTAGCAAATTGAACATTGTTAAAGTCCGAATCAGGAATCCTCCTTATTATGAAAATTGTATATTATTATCTTAGCTTTCCATAGCTGCTAAGAACACCTAATTCCGACATAAGGATCCAAAGTTATGATAGTTTCAATCTTGCTGCCCAGAATTCTGATGAGATTGACTTGTTAATTTGTCTTCTAAATTATAATGATGTTAGAGGCAAATTCAGGGTTTCCACCCAACTAGATTGTTTTCGAAAATTTTATAACCTTTCCAGATTTTCAAAGAATGCCCTAATCGGAGTTGTAGATCAAGAGTTATGCTATGTTCTTTATTGCTGTCTGTTTCATTTGGGCAGAATCTGTCTTCTGAGTTCAACTGCCTGTTACCATTGTATTTTGGCCGAATTGGGTTATCTCACCAACTAGGATTTCGTGGATATACTTGTTAAGCTTCTTTAGAATCTGGGCTCACCTCGTTCCGAGTCCCAGATCGTTAGATATGAGTGATTCTGTGCTGCTGTCCAGAATCAGTTCCATAATCGTGTCGCCTGTTTTCATATTAGATCTAATTAGTTATTTGTGGGTTGTCAGGAGGGCATTGTAGAATGTAATGGAGGTGTCCTGTTATATGTTGTTCTTATTTCGAGTATATATTGTGTAGGCGGAGAGGCTTCAGGTTTAGAAGCACCGTCATTGCCTACTAACGCGTCGCGTCACGGAAGGCAAGTACCTTGATGCCCTAATGAATAGCAAATGCTGATTGCTTGATGATAGTATTGTGTTTTCTGTGATCCATGAGAATATTCAGTGTTTATGTTCCTCCCATATATGTTATCTCCATGATTAGAGAGCATGTCTTTCAATATTCTTATTTCATTCCATGCATCCATTATTCATATTTCATCCACGGGAGTGGATTAAAAAGACCCATCAATTCCAGTATGGGCATGTAAGACCCACCATTCCAATGTGGGCAGTTTGGAACACTCGTATGAAACGTTCTTCATACGAGATTTGGATCCCCGCATTTTGTTAAATGCGGGCTTAGGTGAACACCGACGGGTGTGTCACTAGCTATACCGGTATATGCATGTGTGTAGTCCCTTCATTTCATTCAATTCATTCATTCTATTCATTCGCATATTCGTTCGGTGTTATGTTCATATTCCTAATAGATGTTGCCTTGTTCATATCTGTCGCATGTTCAATTATTCACTGTACTTGCTGAGTCTCGGACTCATTCTTGCTTTGTTGTTTATTTTAGGTGATCGTTAATGATGGCTCTATTGGGAGGGAGTAGACGTGCACTATTCGTTCACTTCACCATACTCAAATTTCAATAATAGGACTCAATTATATCTTTCATTCGTTATTTGATGAATTGTATTAAATAAAGTTAGCTGAGGTTGATGACCTCTTCTAAGTTATGGTTGATTAAGTACTGCTTGAGATCTTCGGTCATCCTTTTGATATAACTGCTTGAATTCAGACTATATTCCTGTTATGGTTCTGTTAATTATTGATTCCTTACTGTCTTGTTGTATGTGACTGATGGAACCTCCGGTATAGTCAACTATACAATGGAGGTTCTGCCAAAATTTACAATTTTGTCTTATGATTTAATTTTGTTATCATGTTAGATTATTTAGGTGACATCTTGGCTTCAGAATAGCCAGGGTGTTACATGTAAACTATGTGGTCAGACTCGTGATTTGAGAACTTAAAAATCTTAATCTCTGGACAGGGAGACAAAGAATAGAGTATTATCGAAAGCAAGCTGCATGATAGAGTAGACCTCCCTTCCATGGAATAATAAATTTGGAAAGTGAAACACAATGTCATTGCTCTTCGGTGATCAAAAGTGATAGCTGTCCATGGAGAAAATAAAAGGAAGATAAAAGAAGTGAGCTTCAAAAGACAAACAGAAAGACAAACTAAGAGGATATGATTTATTAACGTTCAATCTCTATCTAGGGTAGCAAAACATGCTAGCTTTATGCTCCAGTTTCATGATTTAGGAACCGCTGATATAGTTTTTTTAATGCATACAAATATACAAACTTATCTAATAAGAACAACTAAAAATATAGAATGAAGATGGCAAAGCCTAGATACACCTGTAGTTTAGTCTAACTGATCAATGCCAATTTGAAGAACATATAGTGTCATCGTAAACTTGAGGAGCTGGTACTTAAAGGGAAAACGCAAACAAAGGATTTAGTAACGTTCAATCTCTGTTTAGGGTAACAAAACCTGCTAGGTTTATGTTCGAGTTTCATGATTTAGGAACGGTTTATGTATATTTTTTTTATGCCTACAAATATAAAAACTTCCCTAATAAGAACAACTAAAAATATAGAATGAAGATGGCAAAAACTAAATACACTTGTAGCTTAATCTGACTAATCATTGCAAATTTGAAGAACTTAGTTTTATGCTCCAGTTTCATGATGTAGGAACTGCTGATGTATATTCTTTTATGCCTACAAATATTTAAAAAAAAACCTAATAAGAACAACTAAAAATATAGAATGAAGATAGCAGAACCTAAATACACTTGTAGCTTAATATAACTGAACAGTGTAAATTTGAAGAACATATAGTGTCATTGCAGACTTGAGGAGCTGGTACTTCAAGGGAAAAATGCAAACAAAATAGCAAATCAGGACTTTTTGAAAAAACACATATTATGCAATAGAACGATGTCAGTGTCTTAAAAATGATTTGCGCTCTGATTTCTCGGATGTAAGCGCTCATAAATCGATTGCAGCTCATAAAACAATACATACCATGCATTATCCGAAAATGGAATGAATCATCTAACATGTCATCTATGTCAGTGTTCATAAACTGATTGCAGCTCATTAAAAAATGCATACCATGCATTATCCAAAAATGGAATGAATCATCTAACATGTCATTGTATCACTGCTAAGGACCAACATCAACGTAAATCAATGGAACTCTGATCAGTGCAAATTTGAAGAATATATAGTGTCATCGCAGACTTGAGGAGCTGGTACTTCACGGGAAAAATGCAAACAAAATAGCAAATCAGGACTTTTAAAAAAATACATATTATGTAGTCGAATGATGTCAATGTTAAAAAAATGGTTTGCGCTTGGATTTCTCTGATGTCAGTGCTCATAAACTGATTGCAACTCATAAAGAAATACATACCATGCATTATCTGAAAATGGAATGAATCATCTAACACGTCATCGATGTTAGTGCTCAGAAACTGATTGAAGCTCATAAAAAAGATACATACCATGCATTATCCGAAAATGGAATGAATCATCTAACATGTCATTGTATCACTGCTCAGGACTAACATCAGCATAAATCAACGAAACTCATGCCTAATAGTTCTGGAGACCTCTGCTTGTTCATCCATTCTTGCATCCAAATTGTGAAGGTGCCGAGCAAGTTTTTTTTCCTGACAGTAATCGAATAAAAAAGACGATATATGAAGGAAAGGTACCTTGAATAAGGAAGGATATAGCATAGAGGAAAGCAGCATACCTGGGCTGGAACATGGGGCTTAACACGCGCACCGTATCTGCTGTAAATTATGGGGCTATGATTGGTTACAGAAATGTATCTGAGATTACAAAATACTAATATTTGGGACAGGGAGACAAAGAATAGAGTATCGAAAGCAAGATGCATGATAGACCGTACATCTTTTACATGGAATAAGAAATTTGGACAGTGACAAACAGTGCCAGCTCTCTTCGGTCATGAAAAGTGATAGCAGTCAATGGAGAAAAGAAAAGGAAGATAAAAGAAGTTAGCTTAAAAAAAAAAGACCGATTAAGCAGATAGGATGTAGTAATGTTCAATCTCTGTCTAGGGTAACAAAACCTGCTAGCTGTATGTTCCAGTTTCACGTTTTAGGAACCGATGATATGTATCTTTTTATGTCTGCAAATATAAAAATGGCTCTAATAAGAACAATCTAAAACATAGAATGCAGATGACCAAAAACAAATACACTTGTAGCCTAATCAAACTGTTCAGCGAAAATCTGGAGCATATAGTGGCATGGCAAACTTGAGGAACTGGTATTTAAGGGAAACTTGTAGACAAAATACACAAGCATAATTAACAAAAAAATAAAATAAATATTATGCAGTAGAATGATGTCAGTGCTAAAAAAATTGATATGCGCTCCAAGAAAGAAATGCAAACAAAATACAAAACCAGAAACTGGAAAAAAATTCATATCATGTAGTAGAATGATGTCAGGACGATTTGTATCATAGCCTGGCTGGGTTGAACTCACACGCACCATACCAAGAAATCGATTTGTTTCTACAAAGCAATCCAAGGAAATTAGCAATCAGATGGTAAAAATGTAACTAAACACACATATCCAGAGAGAGAGAGAGAGAGAGAGAGAGAGAGAGCTGTGATGCTTCAGGAGGATTGCGACCCTCAACTCCAGCGTAGGGTGTGGATGCGTGGCCGACGTGGTCTTGTGTCGCTGCACATGTATCCGTGCTGTCGTGGATGTTCACCAGCACACGTGACCCTCCTGACACTCCCCTTGAAGGCCAGCGTCTTGGCTCCGGAGGCCGTGGGCGGCGGGGGAGGAAGAGTGAGGAGGCGGCGGCTGGAGAACACTAGAGGCATTTGGGGAGGAAGGGCGAGGGGCGGTAGAGGAAAGGGGAGAAGCGGTGGTGGTGGGGGCACCGAGGCTTGGGAGGACGACCTAGGGGGCGGCGGTAGAGGAAGGGGGGAGGAGACGGAGCGAGTGGCGGTGGCTGTTATAGGCCGTCACCGGCTTTCCCGCGGGTGGGTAGCCGAAAGGAAGCGAGTAAGTCGTCGATGGGCACTTGCCTTACCGGGAGGCGGATAGGCGGGCAGAGGTGGGTAGGGCGCGGCTGCTCCATCGGCCTTGGTTGCCGGTGGGTACGCGGATGGAGGCGGTACTGTGGCCGTGTGATCCTTGGCTGCCGAGGATAGGCGGTCGGGCGGGTGGCGGCTGCCTGCGTGGAGGTGGCGCCCTTGAGGCTTGGGATGAGATCGATGGTGGTTGTGGCGGGGAGGAAGACCGAGGGGCGAGAGGAGGAAGAGGAGCCGCGAGCAGAGGGAGGGAGACGGGGAAGAAGGGCCGGGCGGCGCTTGCGGAAGAGGGAGAGAGAGGGGATAGGAATCGGAGGGGAACCTTGGGGCTTGCCGGATGAGATCGGCGGCAGTTGCGGCGGGGAGGAGAAGACCGAGGGGGCGGGAGGGAGGAAGAGGGAGGGCGCAAAAGCGGCGGGGGAGGGAGACCGGGGAGGGAAGGGTAGGAAGAGGACGGGTCGGCGGCGCTTGCAGAAGAGGGACAGGGAGGGGAAAGCAGCGAGGAGACGAAGGAGCTAGATGGAGCAGCGACGGAGCTCTCTGGGCAGCGTGGCGCTCAGCGCCTTTCGCCATGATTCGCCTGACGACGCCAAGATCGGGCCGGATCGGCGGTCATGGCGAGCCAGCGCTATCGGACGGTGCCATATTTTCGGGCGACGTGGCCCTGGCGAGGGAGCATGCTTTCCTTCAGCTGTTAAATAGGTTAATAAGAACTGAAAGATAAATTTGAGCAAATTGCACTTAGTACTATTAGGGATTGTAATATGTGTTTTAGGCTTAATAGCTGTTGGTGATTCATATGGAATTCCAGGGGGAGGCTGGTGCAATGATGTTAAAAGCTGTGTGTTCCACGTGGGTCATCAAATCACATGGAGAGGCAACTCCAATTTACAGGGATAATGAGTAATAGACCTGAAGAAAATCCTGGTATTCTTCTCATCAATTCTGTCTTGTAATACTCCAATTTATGCTGATTTTTATTGTGCATATATTATGTGTGTTGAGCATATTATTCTTTTTAAATGACCTGAAGGATTTACACGCACATATGTCAATTATGTCATTTAATTGGTGCTGAAAATATGCTTTATTCATAATTAATTTTGCAATACAAAAGAATATCACAAAAGGCAAAATTTACTATTCTATTCCAAAACAAGACCAAATGAGTCAAAAACTACTACAACACCTTTTCACCTGCCTCTCGCCATTCATTTCACCTTTGTTTGGGTAATCGTACGTGTTCATGGCGGTCAAGTACATCCTACCATTCCATTCCTGATCTTTTCTCTATAAAATCTCCAAGCAGTGGCTGCTTGTGCCTTTAAAACCAGCTTTATATATATATATATAGTTCGTAGGCCCTTGTTAGCTAACTCGAGGCCTGAATTTAGCTAGCTAGCTAGCTCCTTGGGCATTCATCCTAAATGTGCAAGAGAAACTACGATCTACTTTATCGAACCTGATACACTGGAGTTTGTGATTTGCTCTATGCCAATCATCCAAATGCTTATAGAATCATCTTAAACCACGGCCTCAGAAGTAATAGCAGTAGAACTGAACTTGAAGTTATTAATTACAAGCATGCAATTGTCTTTAAACCCAACAAGAACACCAAGCAACTTTCTGAACATAGCAACGTCCAATTACCTATCGATGACATCCAAGTACTTGTGCCTTTAAAACATCCTCCTGTGATCATGTTTATGATCCTTTGATGGTGCTCCTCGTGGCCTTCCTCGATGCAGGGCCTTGGAGGTAGAGCGGGTAGCTGGTTACCAACTCCCTGCTCGTCTTTGCGTTCGGCCAGCTGCTGACCGCGGTTCATGTAGTCCTCCATGGCTGTGATGGTGCGGCAGTCTCTGGTTGTGTGTGATCCCTCGCCATGGAGATCACAAAATAGTGGAGGGCCTCCAGCACCGACCCAAGTGTCTGGATGCTGCCTGCCATTATGCCCATGGCCCCGGTCGTGGCCTCAGCATCCTCGGCCTCCTCGCCTCCCCCTTTGGGGGTTCCCTGCCATCTACGTGGTACACGTTCTATCCCTTTTGGCGGGAGTCATTGGCCCGCAGCTTGGCGGCTGTCCCAATGGTGGTAGCCGCGGATCCTTCCTTCCTAAATGATGCGCTGGTGGTGATCTAAAGGCGGTGGTGCGGACCTCATTGGGCATATTCCTCTATTTTGTCGAAAAGCTACGCCACAGTGCGAATGGGCTTGCGAGCCAATCTTTCCGACAGGGGGCCCTTCTGGAGCTTGCATGTGGCCGCGTTTATGACGGTGGTTTCATTGACCCCCTTCACTTGGCACTTCACCTCCATAAATTTCCTAAAGAAGCTGTGGAGGGACTCATCTAGGCCCTGTTTTTATTGCGAACAAGTGCCCCGCATCCTTTGGTTCAGCGTAATTTCCCTGGAAGTTATTGCGCACGAGATCCCGCAACTGCTCGCACGCGTATATGGACCAAGGGCGGATGGTAAAGAACCCAGTCAGCACCACGCCACCGAGGGCGAGGGTGATGCTTTTTGCCTAGGTGGTTTCATGTCCTTCGGCTACCTCGATGGCTGTTTCGTACACCCGGAGGAACTCTGAGGTGTCCGTGCATCCCTCGAAGGGCCTGACGTCCTGCATTTTGAAACCCAGAGGCCAGCGGGCCGCCCTAGTCTCACGCTCAACGGGGAGTTAGGATCCCCTCGGAGCAGCAACACCAGGGGTGTGGTTGTAGGTGCCGAAGGGGCGGTCATCTCCCCTCAGGTGGTTTGCCCTTGCTCGAGGACCGCGAGCCGAGGTGGGGCTGTGAGAACCACCTCCGTCGGCTGCTGGAGACTCAACATCTTTTGGCGGAGGTCTGCCAGCTCCCACTGGATGGCTTCTTAGGCTTCCTGGGTTACCCTCGCTGCCCTGGGCGGGGGTGGGCCTGCCTGGTGGTTCTCAGGGAGAGATGCCTCGATGGGCTGAGTGTCGCTTCCGACGATGTCTCCGTGTGTGGAGTTGTTGGCTTCTTCCTCCGCGACTTCGATGATGACAACCATTGTCGTGGAGGTCCTACTTCGCTTGGCCCTCGGGGTGCTTAGAGCCGTAGCTGCTGCGGCCGCCAAGACCTTAGGTGTGACCTTCTTCCAAGGGGCCATGCTGATGCTTCAGAGTTGTGCTTCATGACTTTCCTACCGATCCCCACGGACGACACCCACTGTCATAGCAAAAAGGGCTAGGCAGTAGAAAAGGGGACCCCCGGTAATTACAAGAGGGACCAGGGGGTCCTCGGAGGAGGGGGACCGGTTGTCGAGAAAAGTAAATGTGTATTAATTCTCCCAAAAAGGGTATGATTTATTACATGGGGGAGGCAGCTATTTATATCCTTCCGACAGGATACATGAGATTACAGATCTACCCCTAAACAGGTCCTATGCCCATAGGGGTTGCAGGGGCTCCCCCCCTCTATGCGTAACCTTCGGCTCATGGTGGACCTCCCTGATCTTGGTCCATCTTGGTTGGTACGCTTGGCTCCTCGGTACTTTTCGCCCTTCTAGCGTCTGAGTTGTTCTCGGTAGAGGGCCCCGGACACCCTTCAATGCCCCTAAGGTGGCCCCGGGGGACTCCTGACTACTGGGTTCGTGGCTCCCCAGTGGTCCTTCCTAAGCCTTTGCACCACCTTCGGGGCCTCCCCAAAGGTATGCCTGGTCCCTCGGGGAGGTACCCAACTGCGCCTCTGGCCTGCCGGCCCACGTGGGCCTCCCTGTGGTACCTAGCAGCACATAACGATTCCCAAACACACATAGAATATATCGGACGAACCTTAATGCAATATGATCTACGACCAGATCTATATCACTAACGACCAGCTTGTATCTCTATACAACTAGTTCATATTTGGTCTCGACCAATTCGTAACTCCTTACGACTAGGTTTCGACCACTTAGTGACCATGTTCGACCAGCCTACGACCAGCTCGTATGTCCATGCGACTAGTCCGTATCTGATCGAACTAAAAAACCTTCTCGTGTGTTCTCCCTTTGCCTCACGATATCTGATTGAACTCCAGGTGAGATGTTGTGTGGGGACCCCGAGATCGGATCCGTGTCAAGCCAAGTAATTACGCTGAAAGAGCACAATACTTGACATGAAACGAAAACGATTCCGAGTACCCGGATAGGTGTCTCATGTTAGCTCCCAAGGATCAGTGGCTAACATGTACATATCCTAGAACACAACATTGCAATCACATCCATACACAATCGTACAAGAGTAAAGGAAAAGTAATTACAACATCATTGAAAAGAAACATAATATACAAGTTTGCATAAGAGGGCCATTCGGCCAAACATAATTATCAAGAATAAATTGCAGCAGAAGACAAACTTAAAATAATAGGGAATAACCGAGTTGGCATGCCCACAATCCCACAAGCAACCAACTGGGATTAAAGTCGTAGCGTCTGAAGTACTTTACCCAATTCGATTGACTTCTCACCTGAACAATAGACAATTTTTAAGTACAAAGTTGTACTCGCGAGACTTTTCAAGAAAAATAAGGATGCATGTAAGTGTCAAAGGAAGGCTACTACACTAGTCAATTTTCAGCATAAAGCAAGTTTTGCAATTAGATAGACAGTATATATTCAAATTGCCATTTTTAAAACATTTATAAAACATTGTATAACAGTAAGCAATGATCAACAACAATATAATCTCCAAGTGTAATCATCACACGAATATACCATTCGTGACACAAATCATTCCATAACAACTTAACAAGCGAACATCCCGTTCGAGGTAACATTTCAGATCTGGACAAACTAGCATAAAGACATAACATTTTTAACCATAACCCAAACTTAATTTCCCGTAAGCTAACTGTGCATGCTTTCCCACAAGTGATGTCCATAACCAGGGACACGGCTATTCGAATAGATTTAGTTCTCTGCAGAGTTGTACAGCTTTACCCACACGATATGCATACCTTGTAATGTCACCATGCACTCTTCTGTAGGAGTGTGACAAAAGATATCATAACGAGGCCGTTACAATGTCATGTCCTAATTATCAAACCACCCGAGGATCAGAATCCCATAGCAGACTAAGCGCTTGCACTACAGGTGAACCTCGTTATGTAAGTAAGTCCCTTGCGCAGTTTCACGACAAGCATAAAAAGACCCTTAAGGGCAAGAAAAGAAAAGTGTAACATGCCCCCCAGTTGACAAGAGAGCCATTAAAACCAAACAACAACAATTGTCAATCCGATTGTGTTTTGATAGCTAACACACAACAAATTATTAAGCCAAGCCTTCGCCATTATCGGCGTGTGGTTATCACGTAAGACTTGGTTCATCACACCGCAGAGGTCCTCAAATACCCAGGCGAGACTCACGAATCCGGGACTACCCCTTCATCACCCTACCACCCGTCCAAGTTCAACACACGACAACAACCCATCAACAAGTTCATAATATTCAGATACAAGATCTGTACATTTTCCTCAATTTCAACATAATCCAATCCATATAATCCTCAATTTTCATTATGATTCGATTCGATCCATCGACCAATGGACTAGCTCCATCAACCGTTATCGACTACAACTACAAGCATGACTAAGCAGCGTTCTACAAATTAGCAAACACTCCCATATAACATATAGCCTTAATCATTCAAGGTAAAAAGGGTAATCAAGATTCAAAGGAGGGTCAATGCAGCAAGTAGGAAATTAACTACTTCTACCCATGAACATACTTTTCAGCATAGCATGCAATTGAGAGATTAAAACCATACAAAATATTTTAAAATCAATAGGAGCAATATGTTCAAGAGGAGGTGCTACTGCACCTTTGCTATACCACTTGTTCAATCTTAGGTTACACTCATGAATATATGTTTGTATCGTCGAGATATCTATCGAAAAAACGATATTGCAATTAACACCAAATAAGCCGAAAATTCAAAATACTAAAAAATGCATGAAAATTATACAGTAGGTAGATTATGATTTTATATGAATTTAGGTGAAAGATTCATTCCATTTGTATTTAGCATGTGAGAGTTACGATGGTTTGAATTTCAGTTTCCAATATGTCTTAATTCATGTAATTTAATTATTTGGCCAAAATTTGTAGAGTAGTGGTGAGGCAAAGTACTACATAGATAAATAGAGTTTAATATTATAAGACCAAAATAACTGAGTTTATCTCAATTGGAGTTTTGATGAATTAGTTATACATTTTTAAAGTTATCAGCCTTTTTCTATTGTAAAAATAATAGAGTTATGGATCATTTCACAAAACTATATTCTCTGCTACAGAGACATGTTTGAAACCTATTTGAAAATAAATTTCACTTGAAATTAAAATTATCAAAATTGGTTTCACTGCTTTTGGAGTTAAGATGAATTAGTTATGAATTTACTAAATTAATAGCAATTTATAGTGTACAATTAAATGGGTTTTGGATCACTTTCCACAAACTATATTTTCTGGGATAGTAACATGTTGGAAACCAATTTTATAATAAATATCATTTAAAACTAAAATTATGGCTTGGTTTCAACCATTTTGAAGTTAAAAGGAATTAGTTATGTATTTTAGAAGTTACTCATATTTTAGATGTATAACTAAATCATTTCTGAATTTTCTTCGTATTAAATCCTTTTTGTACTCGGGTCCAACTAGCCTTAGACACTGACAAGAGGGACCGGGGTCAAGGGTTTGACCCAGTCAGCTTTGACTCGGTCTTGGCCATTGCTATGATAAAGGCGCATTTACGAGAATACGTCTTCTAATAATGAACGTGCACACTTATTCTAAGCCTACTAAGAATACGCTTTGCATAAGTGAATACGTACATACAAGTTTTACTCATCCACTTAACTGGCTATACGGGCCCATATGTCAATCACATAAAGGCTTAAGCAAGTTTAAATTAATTTGCTAAATAGGTTTATTTCTGCGGGGCCTACAAGTCATATGCTCATTAAGGAAATACTTAAACGCTTAATGGGTAGGTTTAAACCTTAGCCTGCTTGGCAGTTCAACGGGCATCTCGTTGGCCAGGCGCGGCTGTCTGGCGATCGGCGGAGGAGAGGGTTCTAGGGCTCGGGATCAACTCCACCGGGTGCAGAGTAACCTCGCAAACTTCGTTCTTTGGTCGCGCGAGATTCGATGGTTCTTTGAGTCGAGCTCGGCGGCGGAGGCGAAGACAGCGGTGGCGCCCGTGGAGACGACACTTCAGTGGTTGAGATGCTTCGGGAAGACGCGCATCGGGATCACCGTGTCGCCTAGAACGCGGCGCCCTCAACGCCGACGACGGAGGAGGTTGGGGATGCCCGAATGGTGGACGGCGGCGGCTCACTGATGTCGGAGAAGAAGACCTCGTACGGCCTCGTCTTCGCCCTAAAGCCCAATTAGTTTCACCAGATGACTCCATAAGAAGGTTCGACCCCAACGGACAAGATCTCGGGGCATAAGACTCACCGAGGCAGCCACGAGCTTCTCGGCCATGCCCACTGGAGCTGAAGGTGACGAAGTGGCTCCAGGCGATATAGAGGACGAGAAGACCTCGGACCAGCAAAAATGGAAGCGGCACGGTGAGTAGAGTCCGGTGGTGGCGAAGCGGACTCGCGGGAGGCAGTGAGGTGAGCTTCCTCCAGTCGCCTTCTGCTTCGGCCGAAGCGAAAAGTGAGCAAAATGGGGGAGGAAGCGGGGAGATAAGGGGCAGCAACGAATGGAAAAACAACGACGTGAATTGGAGATGCTCGAGGATAGGTCAACTAGGGCGGTGCGTCACGGCGTGAATGGAGTGCGGACAGAGGCGCTCAGAGCTCCCATGGTGCGTGGTGCGCGCGCGCTGCAGCGTCAAGGCTGAGAAAGATGACTGTGGTGGGGCCCATGGTCAGGTAAGAAGAAAAGTGGCTCGTCGAACAGTGCTTGGCAAGATCCGGTTAGATTCGAGTCCGGGTCGGTTGAGCGATCTTGAGCGAGTTTGAAAATAGTTTGACCAAATAATAAAAGGTTTGACCGAGGCTTTAAAATTAGAAATAAAATTGTGAAAATTCTGAAATTATTTAAGGGTGTTCCTGGGACATCCTAGTTCCCATAAAAATTATAAAACATTACTGTTCATGATTTATTTTTCTTATTTTAAATTCAAACTTGGAATAGGTTATTGATTTGAGTTTGAATTTTCTTTGGGTCAAATTAAGTTCCAAAAATTTTGGAAAAATTATATTAAATCATTATAATTATTCTATTATTTGAATAAATTACTTCCAGAAGATGAACATGAGTTTTTGTTCTTGTTTTCTTGTGGAACTTAACTTTAAGTTGTATGTTTAAACTTTGTTTGAGATTTTCCAAGTGCAATAATTTATGCAAATATTTCCAAAATGTCATGCATGCTGATAAGATGCATACTAATTATTATTAATTAACTTGAGGATGTTACATGTTGTGTCATCCAGGGACTGTTCAATACATTCTCGATCGAGTGTCAGATAACTTCACGTGGTCGAACACTTGACCACTAGTAGCATAGCCATGGACTTACTTTATCGACCTAGCGAGGGCCCGAAGATATCTCTCTGTTATGTTAGGAGGGCAAATCGATGGTGAGGAGATCTTTCTGACAAGACAATGATCCATCTGAGACCTAGAGAAGAGGGGAGGAAGTCACGGGGATGGAATTTTTGTATTAAGTGCAATAGGAGCACTCATATATTTAGCAAACTGTACTAGACCGGACATTGCATTTGTCGTAAACCTATTAGCAAGGTATAGTCTTGGAACCTACCAAAAGACATTGGTAGGGAATTGTGAACCCAAATTTGCAATTTGGAATCCACTGTGTCAAGCTATGTCATTCCCTGGATCAATAGATAGCACACACAGATACATTCTTGGATCGTTCACATAACCAGGAAAGCTCAAAGTAGGCCTACGACCAGGTCCATTGTCATGACCAAGTCCACGACCAGGCCACGACTAGATCTTAGCCGAAGGTTGTAGTCGGGCAGGGTAGGGGACGCCGGTCGGAGTCCGCGACCAGGTGCCACCATGCGGCGCTAAGGAGGTAGGTTCGAGTAGCCCAAGGCGCAAACAGCACTCGGTACAAACAGTGCTTGGTGTGAACTGCACTCGGTATGAATAGTGCTTAGTGTGAATAGTGCTTGGTGTGAACCGTGCTCGGAGTCCACGACCAGGTGTCACCATGCTGCGCTAAAGAGGAAGGTCCAAATAGCCCAAGGCGCGAACAGTACTTGGTGTAATTAGTACTCTATGTGAACAATGCAAGTCCATAGTATATTACATAACAGGTCGTACGCCCAACCATTTTACAAAAGAGCCATGAAGGCAGCAATTCTACAAAAGTCAGAGTACATAATCGAGGATGAGTGCGGAAGCAGAACAAGTCGTAGTGGATCCATTCACTCTGCCCACAGTCAAGCGACTAGAGGTCCCGACCTAAGCTTCACCATCTTCCTTACCATCAGGTCTAGCCTTCGAGTAGTAGTTGTAGGGGTCTTGATTGAGCAGGTCTGAAAGATTGTATCGAGCGAGCCTGAGTACACAACCGTACTCGTGAGCCAACACACAATGTAGTTGTAGTCGTATAGATGTAGGGCTAATCAAGAGAAGTTCAGAGTTCTTTTATTTGCACAACGCTAAGTTCGAACTAGATTGAGTAGTAGAAAATCCTAAGACTTAACATTTTTTAACAAATCGGTTTCATAAATGAGTTTTCATTTGTAAAGTACTAGTGGAGGTCCAACCTCCTATACCATTGAGTGGCTCCGACCACTCAATGCTTGGGCTATCCCATATCTACCAATGGTCCTCGACTAGGCTTTCTCCATTCTCAGGGCTCCAACCCAAATATTTCCAACTGCTGGGCTCCAGCTAGGGCTGGAAAAATAGCTCGAGGCTCGTAAGCCTACTCGGGCTCGTCATGGCTCGGCTCGTGAGCCTCATGAATTTTTGAGCCGAGCCTCCTCTCCAACTCGCAAACCAAATGAGCCGAGCTCGAGCGGCTCGTTTGGCTCGGCCCATGAAGGCCCAATTGCCCAGCCCAGTCGAATCCCCATCCGGCCAATGCCTATTTCCCCAAGGACCCTAACCCTACGACGCCGCTGTGTCTCCCGATCCCCTTTCTCCCTCGCGGCCTTCCCGTCGCGGCCTCGCCCTCGCCCAACTCCACCTCGCCGCCTTCCCCTCACCTCCTCCACCTCGCCACCTCCACCCGTTGCCTCCCCCTCACGGCCTCCAACTCGCCTCCTCCACCTCGCCGCCTCCACCTGCCGCCTCGCCTCCTCCACCTCGCCTCCTCCCCCTCACGGCCTCCCCCTCGCCTCCTCCACCTCGCCACCTCCATCCACCACCTCGCCTCCTCCACCTCGCCGTCTCCACCCGCCGCCTCCCCCTCATGGCCTTCCCCTCGCCCTCGCCCAGCTCCACCTCGCCTCCTCCACCCGTCGCCTCCCCCTCATAGCCTCTCCCTCTCCTCCTCCACCTCGTCGCTTCCACCTCGCCTCCTCTACCCACCGCCTCCACCTCACCTCCTCCACCCGCCGCTGGTGTAGGCCAAGTCGGTGGAGAATGTGGTGGCCCTCTACTCCGCTCCCAGCGCCAGCGACGACGTCGATGTAGAAGACGCGAATTGTGATTTTGTTGATTGAATGGACGCACTAATTTTGTGATTTTGTTGATTGAATTTGAATGGATGCACTGCTGACTGTTGTTCCCATTCTAATGAATCTGATGCCTGGCTCGTGATTTGTCTTCTTTCTTGTTCTTGCCATTGCGATTTTAGACATCAATGGTTCATCTCGTTCTCGAGTTGGGCGCTGGGAGTGGGAGAATGGGAGGGTTGTTTGCCGGGATCGGGGGATCTGCTTGCGCATTTAATTTGAGCTCGCCGACGGCCGACGGGAAGCAACGACAAGCACAGCCAATCAGTTGGATAGCGGCAGGGAGGCAAGCGTGGTGGAGGACTGGAGGGCCTACTAGAGGCGACCGTGAGGAGGTGTTCGAGCTCGTGAGGGCTCGCGTGCCTGCTCGAGCCGTATTTCGAGCCGAGCCGAGCGGGTCTTCCGGCTCGTTCCAAAAATGAGCTGAGCCACTGTGCCATACGAGCCTGAGCAAGCCGAGGTCGTGCCGGCTCGGCTCGGCTCATTTCCAACCCTGGCTCCATCCCACCCTTTTCATTCCACACACACAGAGAAATGGTTTTATAAAGAGGAAAGCTATATTAAGCAAGTTCTTAGCACTGCTCTTGACCATGAACACGGCTATCTAGATAGTTTTCTTACTCTACAGAGTCTCTACACTTTACCTATAAGAGATAAATCAACTTATACTGCCCCGACACACTTCCGTAGGTGTGCGGCTAATGTTGATTATCACAAGGCCTTTACAATGTCCCACCTCATTGCAACTTCGCACCGCTAGGTATCACCTCCTTCGGACTCTCCTGCTTGTCCTCAAAAGGTCTCCCTTTAGCATCGTGTGGTTCCCATAGCTTCATTCTCCCCCAACTATCCACCCACATCCACCAATGGCGAAGCCACGCCGAGGCGAACAAATTAGTTAGCCAGGTCATAAGTGTTACCGACTTGTGATTGTACTATTTTACATGAGAGGTCATCACATGATTCGGTCCTTAATTGACTTGGGCGGTGCATCCACATACCAACATCCTCTTGTGCCCCCGGCACCAGCCACTCTTACTAACCGCCCAAGTCGAAAACTATTTTTTAGGTTTTTCCTTTGTTTTTAAAATAGCTTATAGTCCAACATATCAGCCAGGCACCAACCTCGACTGCCCAAATCCAGTATTAATGTTTGGAAAGATTGTTGTCGGGCAATTTAATGCCCACACGACCAAGTATCTAAGCAAGGCTAAGCATGACACTTAGATACAGATTTATTAACTAGTATGTAACCCATTAATTCTAGGGTGACAAATGATAGTGTCCAAGTTCAAGGATTGGAAGTTTATACACAATTATTTTTAAGGAATCAACTAGGAGCTAGACCAATATAGCTGCATAAAACATAACAATACAATTTCATAATTTAAAGCAGCATAATTTGCAAAGACTGGGTGCAATATGATCAAAGTGTTGACTTGCCTTGGTGGAGGTCCTACTGATCTTGTTCTGGATCAATCAGGGGATCTTCGGTCGCTTCGACTTCTATATACGCAAGAATAACCAGAAATCAAATAAACACAAAGGAACTCAATTTGCAATCAAACATTCAAATGAACTCCAAAGAATGCAAAGTCTTAGACCGTAAGTATTAGACTAGCGCGCCAAAGGCGAGACCAATATGGTCAAAATACTTGGTCAAAGCCATAGACCATTGTGGTCGAAGGCATAGACTAGTGTGGTCAAAGGTTTAGACTAGTATGGTTGAAATAATCTGGTGGAAGACATAGTGGTCGAAACACAGTGGTTGAGACTTAGTAGTCGAAACTGAGTGGTCAAAAAACAATGGTCGAAATACAGTGGTCGAAACTTAGACCAGTGTGGTCGAATCATGGTGGTTGAAGCTGGGTGGTGAAACTTTGTGGTCGAAACTGTGGTAAAAAACACAGTGGTCAAAACACAGTGATCGAAACATAGTGGTTTTGACTATGTGATTGAAACATAGACTAGTGTGGTCGAATCATAGTGGTCGAAGCTGGGTGGTGAAACTGCGTGGTCGAAACATAGTGGTCGAAACTGTGTGGTTGAAACACAAAGGTCGAATATAAAGGATCGTAAACACGCGGTCTAAACTGCGGTGATCGAAAAACAAAGGGTTGAGACAAAGGATCAAAACTTAGACCCAAGTGGTCGAATCGCAGTGGTCAAGCCGGTGGTGAAACTGTGTTTAGACTACCGGTCAAGGAGGCTTCACTATCCGACCGGAAGGGTCTCAACTATCTAGAGGTTCAACCACCGTAGTCGTTAAAGAGGTTTTACGGCGCGTAGTCGGCAAGTTCGACCACGTAGTCGAGGAGGTTCAGCTATGCGCAGTCAAAGGAGGTTCGACTACGTGTAGTCAGAAGAAAGTTAGACTATACACGGAGACTATATGATCATGTGGTCAGAAGAAGGTTCGACTACGTGTAGTCAGAGGAGGTTCGGCTGCGCATAGTTGAAGGATTTTCGACTACGTGGTTGTATAAGGGTCGGCTGTGCGTAGTTGAAAGAGTTTCGACTACGTGGTCAAAAAAGGGTCGGTTGTGCGTAGTCGAAGGAGTTTCGACTACTTGGTCATATAAGGTTCGACTGGGTGTAGTCGAAGGAGTTTCGACTACGTGGTCGTAGAAGGGTCGGCTATGCGTAGTTGAAGGAGTTTCAACTACGTGGTCGTAGAGGGTTCGACTGTGCTTCCATGCAACACAGGTGCATGAGTATCTGTTGGCTACTAGGAACGTACCGGTATGACGCGGATGTCACGACCCGGACCTCAGGGAGGTCCCAAAGTCACGACCGGACCCGGGATCACCCAAAGATACAATCAAACGATCGGACCCGAGAGGTCCCGAACGCTCTGTGCACAATCGAGCTAGTCCCAAGTACCAACAGCTAGCTCACACAGTGAACAAAAGTGGTAACATCCATCAACGTATCTTTATTAAAATAGCAATAGAGTTGATTGCAAAAGGGGCCATACGGCCGACAAGAAATATTACAGCGGAAGCAAAGATGACAGACCACACGATTCGCCATAGGCAATCGTCTAGAGGTCACAGCCTAGACGTCCTGGTCTTCAGAGGTCCTTCTCTAACAGAGGTCTCAGGTCTAAACTTCACTTGAATTCCTTGATCATTGGTGAGGGTGATAGAACTACTGGCACAGTCTATCTGGCCTTGATTCTTAGCCAGCCAATCTATTCCGAGAATCACATCTAGACCTTGGGAGTGCAAGACTATTAAGTCTGCTAAGAAGGGTACTCCCGAGATCTCCAAGATAAGGTTTGGGCATAGGGAACTTGTCCTTATTTCCGAGCCAGGAGAATGGATTAACATAGGGTTAACTAAGGAAGAGATAGATAACCCATATTTGCCCACAAACTTACTGGAACAAAAGAATGCAAAGCTCCAGAGTCAAATAAAACCATTGCTGGTACTGAATTGACAAGGAACGTACCAAGGACCACGTCTGGGGTGGTCTGAGCTTCTTTAGCTGTGACGTGATTCACATGTCCTTTGGTGTATTGCACTGTGGGCTTCACATTTGAGGTGCTGCCAGGTACTGAGACTGCCTGAAGTGGTCGGGTTGGGGTTGCGGCTTGCTTCTTCGGGCACTTATTGGCGTAGTGCCCCACTTCATGGCTGTGGAACAAGTGACCCCCGCAGAGGAGGTCGCGTTACCTTCTTTCAAACCGACCTCAAGAGGTCTTATGAAAACTCGAAATGACTTGGCCGAATCGTGCCGAGTTTGGACGAGGAGGACCGGAGGTCCTAGGCCGAGGTGCTCATGCCGAGAGGTCCGGGGCTTAGGAAAACCCCCAGGGTTGAATTTCTGGGCTGCCTTCTTCCTCTTGCAGTTTTCCATCTCTATGTGCTTGTCCTCTTATGATAGCCTCGATTCACCGCCGAAGTCTGAGTAATCTTGGGCGATGAGGAGGATTGCGAGGTCATCATTGAGCCCTTCCAAGAAACGCTCTTGCTTGGCTTCATCAATTGCCATGTCTTCTGGTGCATAGCGGGCTAACTAGTTGAACTTGTGCAAGTATTCATTGACCGAGAGGTTGCCTTGGTGCAAGGTGTGGAACTCTTTCTTCTTCAGGGCCATCATGCCCGGAGGAATGTGTGCACGGTGGAAACCTTGCACGAACTCATCCCAAGTGATGGTCTGAGCATCAATGTTAGACTGGGTGAAGTTATCCCACCACTCGGACGCTGGTCCATTCAACTGGTGAGGAGCGAACAACACCCTCTCACGATCAGTGCACTGGATCATGTCCAGTTTTCTACCGACTGCTCTAAGCCAATCATCAGCTTCCATTGGTTCACTATTGCTGGAGAAGGTCGGTGGGCGCAACCTCATAAACTCTGCTATGTTGGCCCTTGGAGAAGGTGGAGCAAAAACTTGAGGTTGGGCTACTGCTGCTGTGGCTACTTGCAAAGTCTGGGTGTTGTTGATGGACTGAGTAAGCAGGTTGATCAACTAAGCTTGGTTGGCCATCATCTGGTTCCAATGTGTCCTTCACCGAGGAGGTGGTGGCGGAAGAATCGGATTCTCTTGCACAATTTCTCTATTCAAGTTACTAGTGCATGCATCGCGGCAAGGAAGTTGTCACCATCTTCACGAACTCCACAGACTGAGAAAAGAAGAAAAAAACTAAGGGGGACAAGACAAAACAACCCACCCAAGCAAAACAACCAGCACAAAAAGCTTTCCAAAAACTCTAATAACTATACAACGTTCTACTCGACGCTAGAGGTCCTCGGGAGGTCTTGCGCGACGACGCTCATTGATAGCTTCAAGTCTTGAGGTCAACTGGCAAGGACCACCCAGAGGTCTTGAGCAAAACACCAAGAAGGAGGTAAGGATAGAAAGATGACCTGTATGAGAAGAGAACAAATTACTTTTCTTGTTATATAAAATAGGTTTTGAAATTGTCATTCTACTAGGTTACGACCTATACCGAGATGGCTCTTATACCACTTCTTGTCACGACTGACCTCGTGGAGGTCCCAAAGTCACGACCGACCTCGGATCACCCAAGATACGACCAAACGGCTTTGACCCGGAGGTCTCAACCTCTGTGGTACAACCGAGCTAGTCCCAAGGACCAATAAGCCTAGGTCACACAAAGGAACAAAAGTGGTAACATCCATCAACGCATCTTTATTAAAATAGCAACAGAGTTTATTACAAAAGGGGCCATACGGCCGACAAGAAAGATTACAATGAAGCAAAGATGGCGCATCACACGATTCGCCATGTGCAATCGCCTGGAGGTCGCAGCCTAGACGCCCCGGTCTTCGTGGTCCTCAGATGTCCTCTTGCTCAAACATGTCAAGCAAGAGTAAGCACAACAACCGTGCTCGCAAGTCACACCCGCCAGTAAATGTGATTGAATGCATGCATACAAGGATATCTCAAGGAGGTCTTAAAGGGTTGTCTTTGCATAAAGCCGATTTCTTTTCAAAATACTTGTACTAAGTTCCAAAGTAGTTATACAATAACTAAAATTCATTTTCTAAATCAATTTTATAGTTGTATAATATTCATCAACAAGTGGTGAAGGATACCTTCCTATCACAAGGCTACCAACCCAAAACCCATTTGGATAGACATCCAAGACCATTTCACAAAGCATTTTGAAAACAAAACCAAAATCTAACTTGGAGCAGCTTTGCTAGCATGTCCTTGACCGCGGACACGGCTATTCGAATAGTTTTACACTCTGTAGAGGTGTACAGTTTTACCCACAAGAGATAATCAACTTATACTGTCTGCTCACACACTTCCGTAGTTGTGCAACTAAGTGATTATCACAAGGCCTTTACAATGCGCCATTCCACCGCAGTCCCCCCTCGCTAAGGTTTCGCTTCCTTTGGACTAACCATCCGCAGGATTTAAGCCCCCTCTTGCGCCAGGTGGGAATGAATAAAAGTAGGTCATCAAGACACCCACACAACCGGATGGAATGACCACGGTGGAACATGGCAAATTAGTCAGCCAGGTTCTTCCCATTTAGGACATGTGGTTGTGCGCGTGAGGCATAGCAAAATACACTCAAGATCGGTCCTAACTGACTCGGGTGATTTCCACAGACCCCGGCATCGACCATAGAGATGAATCGATCCCGTGCATAAACATGCACCCATCCAACAACCAATTCGCCCAAGTCCAAACCAATTTTCTCTTTTTCTTTACTTTTTCACAAACATTTTCAAAGCTCCATGACCACTCAAGGCCATGGTTAAAACATTTGACAACATCGGTCTTTTGGCAGTAAAACTCCCAGGTCAAGATTTTGGTCTAAGCTTGACTAAGCACAAAGTTATGAAACATGCCAGTTCATACAAATGTACCAGCTAGCTCTTCACTATGGTGACAAGGGGGTGGTCGAATCAATAATCAAGTTCAGATGTACAAAGGAATCAGGAATAGCTACGAAGTTAAAATAGGGAGTTAAATTACTTGAATTTAAATAAGCATGCAATAGTAATTTGAAACAGAAATTAAATAATTTGAGATAATAGGTTCAATATGATCAAGGGTGTAACTTGCCTTGCTCGAAAGCGTGAGGGTCTTCTTCCTCAAAGTACTCGGGCTCTCCTGAGTCGTCGCAATCTACACGAGAAAACGAAGCAAATCAAACAAAGACCAAATAAACTCCAAATGAAACGAACTAAGACCAACAGCAAGAACAGGCTCTCAGGAGGAGGTCTAACGAGGAGGCCCTGAGGAGGAGGTCTTGAGAAGACGACAAAAGGATACAGGAGGTCCTGAGGAGGTCCTAGGAAAACGACAAAAGGATACAGGAGGTCCTGGGAAAACGACAAAAGGATACAGGAGGTCCTAAGGAGGAGGTCCTGAGAAAACGACAAAAGGATACAGGAGGTCCTGAGGAGGTCTTGGGAAAACAACAAAAGGGTACAGGAGGTCCTGAGGAGATCCTGAGGAGGAGGTCCTAAGAAAACGACAAAAGGATACAGAAGGTCCTGAGGAGGAGGTCCTAGGAAAATGACAAAAGGATACAGGAGATCCTGACGAGGAGGTCCTGAGAAAATGACAAAATGATACAGGAGGTCTTGAGGAGGAGGTCCTGGGAAAACGACAAAAGGATACAAGAGGTCCTGAGAAAATGACAAAAGGATACAGGAGGTCCTGGGAAAATGACAAAAGGATACAGGAGGTCCTGAGGACAATACGACTACTCAAAGTGGTCGTACGAGGAATACAACAGGATTCGACCAAGCAGCGTAGTCATAAGAAGGAATACGACTATGCAAAGTAGTCGTAGGAACGAATACGACCACGCAACGTAGCCGTAGGAACAAGGGAAAGAACAGGGCATGGAGAGACTCACCAAGGCCAAGAAAGAGACTGGAGGAGGAGGGAGAGACACAGGACGGCGGCGACGAAGACGGCGTGGGTGCTTCAGCGAACTCCTTCGACGGCGAGGTGGTTGAAGGCGGCACAAGCTCCAACAGACACCTTGGTGAAACTTAAAGCACGGAGAAACTGGGCGAGAACAAGAGAATTGGGTGCAGAAAAGATGATGAGAGAGGGCTGCTCAGGCTTATATTGCCAGGGGAGTCACTGAGAGACTCGGAGGCACAAGTTCAAGGGTAGGTGGGCGGCAAGACAGGGCATGGTACAAGCGCAGCAGCAGAAAGTCAGTCCTGGGACAAGACAGGTATGCGTGGGAGGAGACAAAAGGTATCATGGAGGCGGCAAAATTTAATGCGACACAGCGGCATTTAATGCGCGAGGGCTTTTGCAGGAGCAGCGACACGACGAGAGGAAGAAGAAGGTGAGCAGGACTGATAGGTGGAGCCGGTCAGCACTCAAAAGGGTGGTCAAAACAAAGAGGGGGTGGTCGTGACCAAAGAGCGCACGTGACCAAGGGGTGCACATGACCAAGGGGAGGTCGTGACTCAAGGGAAGGTCGCGACTCAAGGACAACAAAGGAGGTCATGACCCAAGGGGAGGTCGCGGCCCAAGAGGGTGGTCTTTGCAAAAGACCAAAAGGGTGGTCTTTGCAAAAAGACCAAGAGGGAGGTCTGGACGAAGGGAGAGGTCCAAACGAAGGAAGGTCTGGACCCTCAAATCCAAACGACGGGAGGTCTAAGGAAGAAAGAGTCGGGGCCGAGGGGAACACGGAACGAACAGAGAGGGAAAGGGGAAAAACGACACCAGAGAACTCCAATAAACTCAAAACAACCCAAACTTTAATTTAGTTGAAGTTTGATTTAGTCATTTTAAACACCTTAATTCCAAAATCTCAAGTTAAGCTTTAGAACTCTCATCAAAACCAAATGGTTCTTTTTATTTTTGAAAATTTCCAAAAAGGCTCGGAAAAACAGGATGTTACAGCGGAGGGGACGAGCTAGCCGAGCTGTGGCCGGGCGATCAGAGATAGCTTACGTGGAGAGAAGTTCCACGCTACTATAGTGGCTTGAGGAATGAGAGTAGTCTTCGATCTTCAGGATAGCTCCAGGGAAGTAGGTAGAGGGTCCTGAAGAGATGTCTTGGAGTATTCCACACCAGCGGGTCAATTACGAGAAGTGTAAAGGTATTTCTATCTATAACAAGGGCTGTGGATAATCGAATAATACAAGGTTTATTACCTCCTTTTCAATTACAAAATAACTGGGGATACTCTATTTTCAACAAATCTTCACGCTCCCACGTAGCTTCGTCTGCTATGTGGTTGCTCTATCTGACTTTACACAGGCGGTATACACGGTTCTGTGTCTATTTTTATATTACTTCTAGGATTTCGATTGGGTGTTTGGCATATGCCAAATCCTTCCCGAGGTCGATATCTTCTAATCGAGCTTGTTCTTCAGGCACTCAAAGACATTTCTTGAGTTGCGACATGTGGAACACATCGTGTATGTCGGACAACTTCTCGGGTAGCTCTAGCTGATAGGCTACTTTTCCCATGTTGGTGATGATCTGAAATGGCCCTATATACCTCGGTGCCAGCTTCCCTTTGACCTTGAATCTTCTGGTTCCTCTGAGGGGGGAAACCTTGAGGTAGACAAAGTCTCCTATTTTGAACTCTAGCTCCTCGCGACGATCGCTTCGCAGATAGCTCTTCTGTCTTGATTGTGCTGCCTATAGTTCGTCTCAAATGAGACAAACCTTGTCTTCGACCTCCTTCAAGATATCTGGACCAAAAAGATATCCCTCCCACTACTACAAAAAGGCTAATACTGGACGCCTTATCACAGACGGTTTACCAAAACCGTCTGTATTATATGCTATGACAGACGGTTTTGGTTTAGAGACCGTTTGTGTTACTGGATGCGCTAAAAGCCGTCTGTGAAGAGGAAATATGACAGACGGTTTTTAACAAACAACCGTCTGTGATACTTCACAAACGGTTCTTAACGCGAACCGTCTGTCATAATATCGCTACAGTTCTCGGTGAGTTTCGTCGTCACCTATAGAGTTTCTTCGTCACCGTCGTCGCCAATGCGTCTCTTCGTCGCATCAATGCCGCTTTGGCTCCCCGTTGCGTCCCTTCGTCTCACACGCCGAATTTATTCCTTGTTTTATAAAAAGGATCATCCGCCATTGAAGAATATCATCCCCACATATAACTCTACAATATATATACTTCTAAGCAGAAATGGCTCCCTCTTTTGTTTCCATGTCGCCGCATTGATAGCCTTCCTGCCATGCTTGTGCATAAGCACCTCTCCCAACAGACGTTAGCGGATGTCATGGAAGGACACTGTAATTCTAACAGTGTCCTCACTCCTCTACCCGAGGATTTGCCGGAGCAGGTGACGGCCACCTTCCGCCGTCTTGACATCCTCCTCCGCCTCGTCTTCCGGGTGATCTCCCACTTCTGGCGAGTATACTGTGTCATCGACGTGGTCCTCCACAACGACGTTGCACGTCTCTAGGAGGCTTGCCGTCACTTGGACTACTTAATCAAGGCGGCGGGCGACCAAATCGACCATGCCGGGACCCCTCAAGCAAGGGAAGAGAGCCTATGGGCTCAATTCTTCTTAATTCAACAGTTTGAGGGTCTTCGGGAGACACTCGAATGAGCGCGTCAGTGGGTGAACGCATTTCGGGCTTCGTTCGCTAATGATCATGAACCGTCCGAAGCCGACGCCGTCGCCTACGAATTTTTGTAGACAGAGATAGCAACCTACCTCCACCACTAGAAAAACTTTGTTTATTTATAGGTTTCTAAAAAAACTTTGTTTATTTAGGTTTCTACATTTTTTTGAATCTTTGTAAAAAGAGACTAGCCACACTATTTGGTCATATGTAAATTCCAAAATGAAAAAAAATTCTAGTTTGGAGGTGAAGTTACTATATTATAGTTGAACTATATATGTACAGATGGTTTAGTGGAACAAATAGCAAATTTTTAGCAGTATTTAAATGACAAAATTGACCTATAAACATGTAATTTATTCATGTAAATGTATACATGATAATTAATATGCTCAAAACATAGAACACCATATCACAGATGGTTCTATTATGGAACCGTCAATGATATGGTCATATCATAGACGGTTCCACGATAGAATCGTCTATGAGTTGTATATGTTACAATGATTCCGATGAGGTAGTGACGCCATATTTTTAGTGCATGTACCATCGATGCTAACTCCAAGGGAAACTCCGGACTTCAGTCACTGTGGTAGGTGATTGCCACTCAAGCACGGCTTCCACTTTGTGGATCCACTTCTACTCCGCTTGCAAGTTCAAGAAGCATGGACATACAATTACCTGGATCTCGTCGATAGGTAATTGGACATGACATCAAGAAATGGTTGGTTGCTGATACATGAAACCACTTCCCAGTCAGATACGTAGGTAGGTCTTCTTGGACTTGGTTCAATCTTTCCGTCTGTCCATCGGTCTGGGGGTGGTATGCCGTGCTAAATGTCAGATATGTGCCCAAAGCCTCATGAAGTCTGTCACAGAAATGGGAGGTAAACTATGAACCCCTATCTGAGACAACTCCCTTGGGCACACCATGCAGGCTGACTATCTGGGACATGTATAATTCCGCTAATATGTCGCCCTTGTAGTTGGTCTTCCCCGGGATAAAATGGGTGGTCTTAGTCAATCGGTCTACGATGGCCCAGTACAGAATCATATCCCAACCTGGTCTTTGGCAGACCAGTGATGAAGTCCATGCTGACTTCTTCCCACTTCCATTTGGATACTCGTAAAGGTTGCAATAGGCCAGCAGGCTTCTGGTGTTCTGCTTTGACCCGCTGGCACACATCGCAGCATGCTACGTATACTACAATGTCTCTCTTCATGCGGGGCCACCAGTAGCGTTGCTTCAAATCCTGGTACATCTTGGTGCCACCCGGATGGATAGAGTATGCTGATTCGTGGGCCTCCTTGAGGATCAAATCTTTCAGATCCTGTTGGTGGGGCACAAAGATACGCTTTCCATACATTAAGATGCCTTGATCATCCTTCGTCATCTTGGAGGTCGTCCCTTGCTCCATGAGCTGTTGGATCCTCCCTGTGCTGGTGTTTCCCAATTGCTTCAGGTTGAGCTTCTCAAGTTCTTCATAGTGGGAAGGCTGCTGTTCATGAGCCACAATGTGGTTGCAATAAGACTTCATGCTCAATGCATCAACCACCACATTGGCCTTGCCCGGGTGATAATGAAGATCTAAATCGTAGTCCTTTATCAGTTCTAACCATCTTCGCTGCCTGAGGTTAAGGTCTGATTAGGTAAAGATGTACTTCAGGCTCTTGTGATTAGTGTATATGTTACAATGATTCCCGATGAGGTAGTGACGTCATATTTTTAGTGCATGTACCACTGATGCTAACTCCAAGTTGTGAGTAGGATAATTCTCTTCATGTGGCTGAAGTTGTTAGGATGCATATGCTATCGCCTTCTTGTCCTGCATTAGCACATTGCCTAGTCCTTGACGACATGCGTCGCAATACACCTCAAAATCCTCACGAATATCTGGGAGCACTAAAATAGGGGCAGAGGTTAACCGAATTTTTAGTGCTTGGAAACCCTTCTCACACCCTTCTGTCCACTTGAACTTCTTTTCCTTCTTTAGTAATTGAGTGAGAGATCGAGCGATTTTGGAGAATCCCTCAATAAACCTGTGGTAATATCCTGCTAATCCGAGGAAACTCCGGACTTCAGTCACTGTGGTAGGTGATTGCCACTCAAGTACGGCTTCCACTTTTGCTGGATCCACTTCTACTCCGCTTGCAGATATCACATGACCCAGAAAGCTAACATCGGATAGCTAGAACTCACACTTACTGTACTTGGCATATAGCTGATGCTCGCTGAGTGTTTCTAGCACCACCCTCAGGTGTTGTGCGTGCTCTTCGGCATCCTTGGAATAGATGAGGATGTCATCTATGAATACCACCACGAATCTATCCAGGTACTCTATGAATACTTTGTTCATCAGATTCATGAAATAGGCGGGGCATTGGTTAGTCCAAATGGCATAACTGTGAGCTCGTAGAGGTCGTATCGAGTAGAGAAGGTTGTCTTGGGGATATCTTTAGGTCTGATCTTCAGCTGGTGATACCCTGAACACAGATCCATCTTAGAGAATTTTGTCGCCCCCTTGAGATGATCGAACAAATCGTCAATTCTGGGCGATGGATACTTATTTTTGATCGTTACTTCATTCAGGAACCGATAATCTACACACATTCGCATACTGTCGTCCTTCTTTTTCACGAACAGTACAGGAAATCCCCATCATCAATTCTTTGATGAACTCTATATCACGATCTGGTGGTCCCCCTAGCAATTCTTCTGGAAAGACATCAGGGTACTCCTGAACCACTGGCATTCCCTCAAGAGGAATGCCTATAGCATAGTAGATTGCCCTCTTCCATTGGAAAGGTCTGTCCATCTTGACTTGAACTACCAGCCCAGGACATTTGGTAAAGACTACTGTTCGGTTGGCATAGTCTATTACCCGTTAATACTTGGCCAGCCAATCCATCCCTAGGATAACATCTAAAGTCTGTGTTAGTAATATCATCAAGTCTGCTGAAAATACTATTCCTTGAGTCAGATTTCCACCCTGTGGCTTATCGATTGGCCCTTAATAATCCCCCAGGTGAGCTAAGCTCTAAAGGTCTCTTGAGAATAAAAGTTGGCAACTGCCAACGACCCACAAATTTGTTGGAGATGAAGGAATGAGATGCTCCAGAATCAAAGAGAACACAAGCTAACGAGGAGTTAACTAAGAACGTACCCATCTGTACTCCTGGTGCCTCATGCGCTTCCTCTAAAGTGATATGGTTCACCCGGCCTTGCCCCTGGATCGATGCGGTCCTCTGTGCTGATGAAGTCAGGGGCCTCCCTCTTGCTGTTGTCCCGAGGGTGGACGACACTCATGGTAGGGTGCCCCTAATGTTAAACTTGGCAGGAGTCACTGCCTTTTGGGGGCAGTTGCGGGCAAAGTGCCCAGTCCTATGGTAGTGGAAGCACACCACGCTGGTAAATGGAATTCCAGCCTGCTGAGGTTGACTCGGTCGGGCTGGGGTGGCGTAGGGGACGCCACTTTGCTGGTTTACTGGGGAAGGAGTTCGGAAAGGAGTGATGGAGGTGCTACCTCTGCTTGAAGGGGCAGTCTGAAAGGGTCGATAGCTAGAGCTTGGACCACTTGGGGTTCCCATCTTCCTCTTACGGCTGGTCTCAAAGATCTTGTGTTCGCTTTCGAGGAGCAATGCTTTGTTGATCAGATGTTGAAAGCTTGGGAAGTCATGTACTATCAATTGTACTCGTAGTCCATCATGTAACCCTTCCATGAAACGGTCGATCTTCTTTTCTTCATCCGCTACGTCACTCTGTGCATAGCGAGCTAGCTAATTGAACCGAGTGAGGTACTCAGCTACTAAGGAGTTGCCTTGCTTCCAGGCCCTAAACTCACTTCGCTTGATGCGCATGACACTAGAGGGAATGTAGTTGCTTCTATAGGCTCCTTTGAACTCAGCCCATCCCACTTCTCGGCGTATTACTTTCGCAGAGCTCAGGCTTCAACTCCCACAAATTGTTGTTTCAGGTTCTTCCTCGACCCTCGCCGCTAAATAGTTATCCCACCAGTCGTCGATGGATCCTGCAAGTTGGTGTGTTGCATACACTACTTTGTCTTCCTCGTGGCACCGAGCCAGGGTCAGCTTCTTCTCAATAGTGAGGAGCCAATCTTCAGCTTCAAGCGGCTCATTTGCACTTGAGAAGACAGGAGGCTTGGTGTGCATAAATTCCCCAAGCCTAGACCCATGGTTGGCCACCCCAGCTTGCTGACCAGTTGCTATGGCTTGCAGCAACTGGGTTTGCTGAGCCATTACTTGGGCCAGCATGGGATGCTCAGGAGGTGGTGGCAGTGGCGCTAGGCCACGACCACAACCCGTGGCTGCTCTCCTTGGAGGCATATGTTCACAAGAACTCTTTAGAGAGCAGTACACCGTACCACAAGATGCTACTTATAAAACAGCATGCTCAAAGCCAACTGAAAAAACCAGAGAGATGTGTTTAAAACAAAAGCAAATTCAGAAAACCGAGAGTAAGGAATAGATAGACAAGCACGATAAGAGAAGGCCAGGATTATATATATATATATATATAGAGAGAGAGAGAGAGAGAGAGAGAGAGAGAGAATACTAACTACTCCTGTGTAGTTACTCCCACTCTCCTTGCCATCCGATCGCGACAGATCCGTGATGCTTTTTAATGGGTTGCGGGCACAAAAGGGTTGATTTCTTAAGAGCACCCGATTGTCGCTTGCAGACGAGCTTCCGGTTTTCTTGGGCTCCGATTGGTTTGGGTGTTTTAAATTTCATTCATGATAGATTTTGGTGAGACCATGAAAACCATTCATTCCTCTCCGCCTCCCAACGACACCAAAAACAAAGACCGCGCGTGCCTTGAATTGGTTGTAGAAGAAACACCTACCGAAGAGGTAGGAATCTAGATTCATCTACCGATGCAATCCCTTAGCGTCTGCTGGTAATTTGTTTTTTATCATTGATTCCAAATCTTATGCTATGTATCGTGAATCTTGTTAGTTTTCGCCGCTGGTATTTGCTACAGCGCATCCTAGTGCATGTTGGAACCGATCATGGAGGGCACGGTTGCAGCGGCGGCGATCTCGACGCCAAGGCGATACATCGTGGCTCGATCGATCTGTCCTAGTGGTAGCGCCAAACCGCATGGCGCCATGGTGTGGTTTAAGAAGAGTTCGAGTTATACCGCGAGGTATAGAAGAAGGTTAGGTGGGTCGGCGACGCGGTTTGGCCCCATGCCGTCCGCGTGTTTCGCCCATGAGCCGCCGCCGCGCTTTCCTCGACGTGCACCGCCGTCATGCAGATGACCCACTTGCAGAAGAGTAGACGACGACGAGGTGGAAGTACGCTTCTTATCAACAAACAAATGCTCAATTGGTGTATTACTATTTGGTCAGATGTTAGGTGCTCGAGCAAAATCCTCGCGAGCTGCAATTTTTCTTTTCATAACTATTTCCATAGATCTCTTTATTTGAGTTCAAGGCAGTACACAACCACTCTGTACGTATCCATCTCTGATGGAGTGGCTGCCAATGGTTCTTTTTTTTTTACATATCAGTGGCTGCCATTGTTGAGGATGTATGTACACTGTCGTGGCTAATGGAAATTTGCATACATACTACTTATTTTCATACTCCATACCACTTTTCAAGTATTCATACTAAAATTTTGAAATACTCGATGCCACTTTTCAAGTTTAGTCACTACTTTTATACACTCCACACTATTTCAAGTCTATGTACCTGGTTTAATACCTCCTCTGTCACTCTATATGTTATGGTTGGTCGCCGGCGAGGCTACATACACCAAATTAAAGAGAGAGAAGTTTCAGGCGCCCAAGTACACAATCACAACAAGGGTCACAGTTCTCATTCGGATATACACACGTTTCATATGCAGATAGGGCTGTGTCGGCTACCTCGACCACAGATGACTGCCGCATATCAACACTAACTACTATGCAACTATCATGTTCAGAATTTAGGTTTCAGATGATGTTGCCTGACAAAACATGCCATGTGTTGTGTAATAATCAAGTTCTGCTACTCGGGAAGGAAGAATTTCCATGTTGTATACCGGGATAATACTCCCTCTTGGTACACTACACTCAAATCATGAATAAATACAAGAAGCCATACCCGCTTGTGTGCATGTTTTTTTTCAGGATAATACTCCCAGTTGGTGTAGTATATCGCTAATTCATCAATGAATCAATTAATTCAAGATATGTATCATTAATTTCGTGTAGGAAGTAGCTTTCATAATTTTTTAATACTCGGTTATTTGCATCATGAGTTCATCCAAAACTACGTCAGATACTTCCCGCCCATTATATCACCAAGATACTCTATACTTCTCGCCATAATATACTCCATACTTCCTATACTTGACTTACTATAATCCACATTTCAACATGTCAAATGGCATTCCAGTCCATATACTCTCTACATCTTTCGCCTTCGAGAGTACATACTCCCTAGTACCGCTTGTCGCATGTACACGCATTTAGCTAAAAAAGTTGCATACTCCTTCCTAAACAAATATTCCGTGGTACAACCTCCGGCGCATCGAAGCTTGGAAGTTGGAACACGCCATATGCTGAATGATTAAAATACCACCTCCGGGAAATGCCATCAAGACACGATCTTGATCTTGACATTTACTTGCTCCATAGCCGAAATTTCTCCATTTCTTGCACCCCGCCGAACGTTTCCCGTCTTTTCTTCTCGCTTGAGGATGACGAAGCGAACTCAATGCAAATAGCACCAAATCAACTCTCGCTGATGGAGAAAACGTCAATGACTTGCGCTCCCATCCCAGGTGTAGTGCCGACGCACACGGGAGCGGTTGCCAAAATCAAAAGTCAATTACGTAGTATCTGGGAGTTGGATATAATTAATTTTGATTATCTTTTCACAAGGCAATAAATTACGTAGTATGTCCAGGTGAATGTGAGCGCAAGGCTCGACATGCAGTACATGTACTAAAATACTGATGTACTAAAATACTCCCTTAGGTATATACATGCTACCTAAGTACATGTACTAAAATACTCTAATACTCTTGCTACTCTCAGGTGTAGTTACTCCTATTATATCTATCGTCCATCTGTCTCGGATACCACATACTTGATTGGATTATTGGGTCAGATACCACTCCATAATAGTCTCTAGCAACCCGCTAACACACTTCATAATATATCTGGTAAAGATAATCAACATTAATATGGTGGGCTACTCATGAACTCATCCCTTCAGTCTATATATAGGGGGTCTCCAATCATTATACACACTGTTGTTGAGAGAAGAGGAGTAAAGAAAGAGCTCCTATCTCTGTGCCATTTTATTTTCTATACTTCGTATGTACATTCTCCTTCCTCTACGAGATGCTCGATTGGACAGGACTCGTCGGCTACTGTTCTCAACGTTCTTTACCATTTTACATGCGACAGAAACTGTTTGAGCCGTTTTGCTCTAATAAATACAGCTCACCGAACCTGTCCTTTAACTTTCTTCTCTTTTCATGAGAAGACCTGAGCTACGCAAGTCTTCTTTGCGCTGGTTACTTTTTTCCACATAGCGCACAGCTTAGCCTGTCACGTGGAGCTGACTTGCTACAAATACCAGCGAATAGAAGGCCCGCAGTCGCTTGGTACAAGCTAAGGCAAGCTTGGAGGAAGAGACCGGGATTGGGAGGTAGGAGAAAGAACCAATTGAGAGACTGGAAAGAAGAGACTGCGAGGGAAAGAGCCAAGAATTGAAGGTTAGTGATCGAGCGCTTACTTAATTTCATTGTAATCAGAGATGCAGATAGGCTAATTTTCTGTTGTTCGTCGGCTTAATTAAGCAGCTGAGCTAATTTGATGTGCAGATTGTGCTGTAGGGCAGCAGGATCGATGGCCGATCCAGTGGGCAGCCTGAAGCAGATCGTCGAAGTTGCGCTGAAGATCAAGGAGGCGGTGGAGACGGTTCGCCAGAACAAAAAGGATTGCCTTCGGATCGGAAGGCGCGTGGAGAGAGCCCGTCTTTCGCTGTCGCTGTGCGAGAACAACGCGGAGTTGATGAAGGAGTCGGCGGCGATCGCCGCGCTTGAGGCGCTCGGCGAGATCCTTGGCGAGGCCCTCAGTCTCGTCACGGCCTGCCAGGAGAGGAGCTTCATGTGCCTTTGCTGGGAGGCTGGGAAGCTGTCCAAGCAGTTAAGTAAAGTGGATCAGGATATATCGAGTACACACTCGGAAGCAACGTTTGCCATCTTGGTCTGCATGATTTCGAAACAAAATAAAGACGATGAACATCCTCCGCCCCCATCCCTAGAGGTATGATTATTTTGGGCCTACATACTATAGTGTTTTTGTTATGGTATCATCTGGTCGATAAATGAAAGATAGTATGCGTGAATCATTCATTGTCTACCAGATTTGGATGGACGTCCCATATCGTTCATACGATCCTGAGCACGACTTGCTTGAATAGAGAGGGATTAGAACCAATCCTTTCAAAGTGAAAGAGATTTTAATCTAAATTCTGAGTAAATCCGAAGAAATTGAGTCGGATCACAGTGTATCTAACCAAGTTATTATTTTTCTACTGTTTTCTAAGGAAAGTTTCTACTGTTACAGCGCCCCCTGACCCCCACGCCCGAGCCCGAGCTGTGCCCCCGCCCCTCGACCCCGAGCCCGAGCCCGAGCCCGAGCTGTGGCTCCCGCCACGTTTCCGAATGCGATATGCAGTCCCCAACCCCGAGCCACCCCACCCCTGAGTCCGAGCCCGAGCCCGAGCCAGGCTCCCCCACCCCGAGCCACCCAAAGACCCGCCCCGTGCGAGTGGTCTGCACTCGCATACCATCACCGTGTTGATCATCTTCCGCCCTCATTGGCGGACCAGGTATGATTATTTTGGGCCTATATATCGCTCCATCCATTCTTTTTTACTTGACTTTCTAGAATCCGTGTGGTCAAAGTTTCTAAAGTTTGGCTATCAATAGATTTAAAACTATCTAGATTGGCTACATAAAAATTATATCATTAGATTTGTCGTTAAAAATACTATCATAATATTATAATTTTATTACTACATCTTAATGTAAAGTTATAAAAGTAACGATCAAAGTCGATTTCAAGACCGCAAAAAGTCAAAAACGCCAAGTAAAAAAAAGAACGGAGGAAGTATATCTTGTTAGTAGTAGTGTTTATTTCTTTATGGTATCAGACGGTAGACAATAAATACCATCATACGGTAGATAAATAAAAGATAGTACGCGTGAATCATTCATTGTCTACCAGATGACGATGGACAAACTATTGTTCACTTGACCCTGAGCGCCCACCAAAGGTATGATTATTTTCCTACTGTTTTCTAAGGGAATTTTCTACTGGTACAATATTAATACGAAAGTAGAAGAACACGAAGATATAGCCTCCAAGAGTCTCTCTCAACTTTATTGATATCCCTTGCACAGGCGGAGGAACGCAATCTGCTGCCCGAAATTGGCCAAGTGGCACTCGTGATCAAGGAGGCGGTGCAGACGGTTCGGCAGAACAAGGAGGAGTGCATTGAGATTGATAAGCGCGTCAACAGAGTCAGCGCCCTCCTGTCGAGGTTTGAGAATACGGAGACGATGAAGGACCCGGAGATGAGCGCCCAACTGGAGAAGCTCCTCAAGACCTTCCGTCACGCCCACACGCTCGTGACGGCCTGTCAGAGAAGGAGCATCATCATCATTTCACCGGCTGGGAGACTGTCCAAACAGCTACGTGAGGTGTTGGATCAAACGCAGCTTACCCTCGATGAGATGATTGCCATCAGTGTCCGCTGCGCCGGTACGGTGTAAGAAAGTCTTACACCCTCCGCCCCACAAGGTACTATCACTCAAGTTTGTCAGAATCTTGATCCGACTTTACAATTCTAGATTGGTTGGAAAGATTCGATTCTTAGTAGAATCTTAATTTGGTATAATCTTCATTACGATTCTAGCAAAAAAAAATTAGGATCTCAAACACAAATTATATACGATTCTACCCAATTCTAGTAATTACTTCCTCCGTTCTTTTTACTTGACATTTTTGATTTTTACGGTCTTCGAGATGCGGTTTTGACCGCTACTTTTATAACTTTACATTAAGATGTAGTAATAAAATTATAATATTATGATAGTATTTTTAACGACAAATCTAATGATATAATTTTTATATAGTCAATCTAGATAGTTTTAAATCTATTGGTAGCCAAACTTTAGAAAGTTTGGCGCATGCATTCTAGGAAGTTAAGTAAAAAGAATAGAGGAGTAATTATTAAAAATACTTAGCATATATGCTTTTTATTGCAAAGTTTCACCATATATTCATTCATATATAAGAATTATGTGTATAAACAACAAATAATATTTCGCTTCACTATATTTTTGTAAATAAAAGCTTTTAAATTATAATTTAAAGCATGGCATTATAATATGTACAAAAATATACATTATATAGTCAACTTGTGTTAATTATTATATAACGGCGATAACATAGGCAACTATAAATATAACTAGTTGCCAAATGACTAAATAAATGCTAAAATCTCAATTGAAAAACATGGTGGATTGATGAAAATATACTATTTGATAGAATCGTAAGATCTTAGATACTACGATTCGATCCTAGAATGTGATTATATCGGAGCACATCCAATCCAATTCAAGATCTCTATTTTGAAAACCTTGCTACCACTATTTAAAATATTTGAAGGATCTAAATACGCAATTCTCAAGTTCATTGACCTAAATGACATGCAAGCGCAAGTTTACGAACCTATAGAGCACTTCACTCTGGAAAAATTCATTTAGCTGAAAGTGTCGATGTGACGAAATAAGCAGGCCTGTACCGGGGGCATGAGCAAAGTGCTCAACCGCACAGGGCCCAATTTTTATCTAATGTTCAATTACTAGTTGTTAGTATCTTAAGAAAAAAGAATACTCTATAGTTGATCTTGGTATGAGATAGAGTTAAGCAAGCTGTTCTATTCCTTCTTCCTAAGAACTTCCTCTTGATGTCTACCACTATCCCAATCTCTATATCGTTCTCTTCCTTACCCTTTTGCTACCGCACAATCACTATTCATATGAATCAACCCACCCTATGCTCATCAGTTTATTGTGTTTCTTTGTGAACTCAATTAATTTGTAATTTTGTATGCATACGGGCTATATACACCACAGAACTAGTTTTGTAGACCCATTTCGTAGCCACTCGGCATTGCCAAACTATAAGTCTGGGACTTAGTTTTGTTACTAAAAATTTTAACGTCTACTATTGTTGTTCTTTCCTGTATTTGTGCATTTAGGTGTTATTCTAGTCTTGAGTCATGTCTTCTACATTCTTTAAGCATACGAAAAAAAAAAGAGAACCAGAGCTAATTTTGAGATATGGCCCTAGGGACAAGGGTTCTAACTTCTAAGCCGACTGAACCATTACGTAATTGGGATCAATTTTGTACCTCCACTGAGCCGTTGCATCAGCGTACTTTAAGCTAGTTAAGCTGCAGTACTCCCATATATGTTCCATAGAGCTCTACGATACTTCGTGACAAAATAGTAGCGAGTGTTCGGTTTAAAGCTACCAACAGTTTGTTTCATTTACATCCATCTTTAATTTTAGTGACCAATGAATGAAAAGAGATTGGAGCATACACTAAATAAGGAAGGCGCAATTTTGTAGATTTATGTCTCTACTCGGAATCCTATAGCATCAAATAAATTGTATTTTGTCAGTCCTGAAACATCAAATAAAAATGAACTAATGAATAAACCTCGTAACCTGCAGGTTTCGGACTATGCGTTGTTTGGAGTTTTTTCTCGTATGAAAAAGCATTCGCTTCCGCTGAATTGCAATGCAGATCTGAAGTGAATGGTGCGAATAAAGTTGGTGACCGACGGTGCGTCCGCCATTGCATACAAGCATGGTGCAGCAACCTGAATCGAGCTGAGTAGCTGATAGATTGTATTATGCATGTCATCGTCTTCTTCTTCGGCGGTCTTTAGTGGTCGCCATTTGTGTGTCCGGCGTGTGCCTGTGGTCGCCATTATCAGTTCATCGTCTCGACAAAATTCACAATATGCCACTAAATAAATATGATTCACAATATGTCACTCACTGTAAGGTTGACATGTGGACCCAGAGCTCATATATCAATGAGATACCAGTGGTATATTACGAAGTTCCGAAGTTATTCAGTGACATATAACGAATTGCTCCAAAATTATATGTGTGGTTTATGTTTCAATCCATATATTTTTGCCTGGTGCTCTGAGAAGAAAGAGAGTGCTTTTGTTTCTGCGGATAAGTTTCTGAGGATAAGTTTCAATCAAGTAGTGTTTCTACCATAGAAAAAGACATGGTCAAATGGGCAGCACAGTCCGGCCCGGCACGGACACAACCAGGCACGGCCCATTTCGACACAACCTGTTCCGGCCCACAAATGAAACGGATTGTCTTTGTGCAAATTACGTTCGGTGGCGGCCCAAGCACGGCCCGAAGGCTACTCGTGTTGTGTTGTACCAGCCCAAGCCCATTTGGCCCGACGGGCCATTTACGGCCCGCTTAGCTCGAAAATTTAAAAAAAAACAGAAAAATCCAAAGAAACAGGTAGTTTGAAAGAAAAAAAATCCAAAAAATAGAAAAATGTGTAGAATTCATAAATACATTTGAAAATGGTTAAAATGAACTATATAAAATTTTAAAAATACAAAAATAAAACCAAATAAGTATTAAAAATAAAAATGAAATCATATAAATATTAAGAAATGAAATCTCTCTCTCTCTCTCACACACACACACACACACACACACATATATAGAACGCCCGTTTCGTACTCCTAGGAGTACGTACTCTCATTTCTAATATACCACTTAAACGCATATGTTATACTTCTTTGTTATTTTCAATATACTTAAATACCAATTATAAGATACTCCAATGCGACTTGATCGAAAAAATTTCAATGGAGTCCTTTGTTTTTTGTTATATACCCTTTTTCATATATAAAAGAAGTATATACACAAATTTTGCTCTAAAAAGTGGATTATAATGATTTTTTTCATGAAACTCACTTTGGAGTATCTTATAATCATTATTGGAGTATGCTCAAATAGATAAAGAGGTATCATCATATGATTCAAGTGGTATATAAGAGGCGGAAGTACGTACTCCCAAGAGTACCTTACCATCTTGCTATATGTATCGTATATATATATTCCAGGGTGGTGGCCGAGACACGGCCCAGATTATTGTGTCGTACCGGCATGGCCTATAAACAGTCTGGGCCGTGCCTCGGGCCCCGCCGGCATAGCTCATTTGGCCACCTCTGCGCAGAAAGGATTGAAATGTAAAATACATCAAGGGCCCTTTTGCAGATATCCCGCGTCGATCCGGACCACACGGGTTTGATCGAACGGCACAGCTGCAGCCAACAGACCGAGCGGCCCACTCGTCCGCGTCCTCAATAGCAAGAGCGGTTCCCGTCGTCGAGTTGTCTGCTCGCCGGAGCTCCGCCGGCCGCGGCCTTCCAGCAATCCTCCACGCCCCTCTTCTTCCTCCTGGTGGCTAAGCGGGTGCACGCTAGGGAATCCACTGATACGCGCGGCACTCGTGGGGCAGAGCCCTATGAGATGGGGGAGTGTTCGTCGATAGGACAGAGCACAAGGACCACTCGGTGCACACGACCACGAAGTGTTTGTAGAAATGCCGCAGCCGGAGTGGTTCCGGCGGGGCATGTTCTGATGGCATCCATGCGCCGCGTACAGACGAGCAGAAGGTGTTCGTGGGAATGCCGCACCCAGTGACTGCCGGGGAAGGCCTCCTGTTGGGAACAGGAACGGCTCGTCAGATTCAACCTGGTTTCTTGGGGCTTTGAGGTTCGCTGAAATGTTAGAAGCTGGTATCATTAACACAAGCATTAGCCCATTTGCATTACCTGTGCTATTAGTTAAAAAGAAGGATGGGTCGTGGCGTTTGTGTATTGACTACCGGAGACTAAATGCTATCACTGTGAAAAACAAATTCCCTAAGCCTGTGGTGGATGAATTTGTTACGTACCAACATCAGGATAGAGGGGATACAAGTACTTTGAAGAAATTGGGGAGTGGGAATGGAGAAATAAGACTAGGAAGTAGAAGAAATTGGGGAATCTAGACTAGGAAGAAGCAAAGCAGGGATGGGGAATGAGAATAGCTGGAGGACCGAGGAGGCATATTCCTTCAGGTAATTTCTTGTTCGATCCTTCCTTCCAGCAGATGGTGTGTTTATATACTGCTCTACCATGTCTTGCTTCATCAACCCACTTGGCCTATGGACTAACCAGCCTATCAGTCCACAAGCCCAAGTGAAACCCATCCGAAATAGTTAGGCCCATGACATTCTCCCCTTCTTGAGATTTGGCTTGTCCCCAAGCCACTGTAATGAAAGCCTCAACGATGAACTCGATCCCTCCAGGATCCCAAGGTCCTTGCAATTCTTTGACACCCGTAGCATGCCTACCATCACCAGTCGCTGACCTCCACGATTCATGACTTGCTATTGAAACCTCCTTTGCAACCACAGAGGCACCATTGCACTCTCCTTGTTCTTGCAATGGAATCAAGCGGAAGCATAATAGAACATCGAACGTTATGGATCCCCATGATCTTGCTTCCTGCTCCTGCAAACTTAAAGATCTTGTCTTCGGAGAGAAATGCTGAACCCTAAGGATCAACTTTGTCACTAGGCTGACATCGTTCACCTCCTTCCAAGTCAAGTAATCAAGGCCATAATTGATAAGTCCCATGTCTATACCAAGTAAAATAGACTCACAAGCAGAGTTCTCGATTGTCTGAACAATGCTTACTATCATATAGTTCAGATTCACCAATATAGCAAGGCATCGTAGCATTGCTCTATCCCATTTAAAAGATGGTGGTCAGGGCTGCATCAGCCACACCCCAATTATGAAAGATGTGCTCTGCCAATGCTCTATCCCATTGAAGAAGCCAAAGGATTGTTCTCTGCCCTTTTGTCCACAGAGCTCATGTGATACTGTAGCAGTTTGGTTTGATCCTTCACGTAATATATGGTCCATCTTAGTATGTCTTTCCATGAAATGAACTGCAACTTTTGAGGATGGAGTTCCTGCTGAAACTTTGCAACTCTTGCAATCAATGAACCACGATATTATGGGTTGTGTTGATGAGCACATGACATGTTCAGCGTTTTGGATTTCCACTTGTAGCATCACCAGGAACAACCTGTATACTTTCTTCACAGGAATCTCATGCACAAATAGATGTCCCACAATCCAAGATCCAATGGTAGCAACTAAATGAATATGGTCTCCCACACACATCAAATAGGAATAGGAAGGTCCAAATAGCAACCATACTGTACCTTTTGAAGGGAAATCCCAGTACCTTACTTCAGTGGAATTCCCAAACTTCCCATGGAGTTGGTCAGAGATGCACAAAGATTCCCCATGGCTGCAATTGTTGCCATCAAGGAAATTGACAGAACTACAATACCCATGCATTGTATCTTGCATTCCCTCACCACGCTTCAGCTGCTCAACATGGGAATGCTTGTTGTGAACAACTAGGACTGTAGCTTCCATGACATGACCACAACTCCATGAGCTAGAAATGTTGCCATCTCCACCGAAACCACAAGAACAAGGAGATTAACAACTCGCACATTTGTGCTTTCATGAACAGTGATATGCTTGAGGATTTCAATGTTCTCGCCCATCACCTTGATCACAAGATGAACAACACCCATGGTTTTGGTTGCGTTCACAAACCATGTCGAAGTTTACCGCTCTAATCTGTTACTTGTGATTGCCACTAGCATAGGTGGCAAGAGTATCTCCACCACGCCTCCGCCGCTCGATACTTTAGTTGATCGTGTCATGGTTTCAACTCGATCCGCTTCACCAATGAATTCACCCCAACAAGAACACAGCTTGAACTCAGACGGTGGTGGCCAAGGTTGGCGCCGACCCACGCCACTGGGGTGAGCTCATCACCTAGACCGGTGGAAGCAAAGATAACATGGCCCACCCTAGCAGTGATGTGGTTTGGAAGAAGACCGACCAAGGCGCTGTGGCTGGTGTTGGTTATGGGGTAGGAGTCGAAGATGGTGGCGTCGACGGTCTTGGTGATGACGACACTATCATCCATCCGCATGGTAGATGGCAATGCCATAGGGTCTAGATGAGACTCGATGGGGGTGAAGAAAAGCGTTGGCCCTGCGCTCGACCATGGCCAAGCGTCGGAGTCGACCTCAGCGTGTAGAGGCATTTCGCTGAACATCTGGTATGTGGTGAAGTCACCAGTGTCAACATGCACTTGAGTTGCAGACACCAGTGGTGCGAGGTCAGAGACGGCAGGGTCGAGCAGGGCGGTGGTTGAGGGAGAACTTGGGGTCGCGTCTGGCATGAACGCGGACGTTTGCACACCTGTGTCATTGGGACAAATCATTGAACACCTAGTGGGCATCACGGTGTCCAGCTCGCCAGTGGAGAATGACCTCGGCGAGGAGGCCTCCGTATGCTCCACATGTGCCCGGATGGCCATGGGCACACCTCCTGAGAGTGGGGACATGGCCATGACCTTAGTGTCACCGACATTTGGGTTGGGGCCTAGCGTCGAGCACTTGGTGGGTGTTGCCGAGATGGTGTCAGTGGTGAAGGCATTGACGTCGGGCTGAGAAGTGATGATGCGACTTGAGACGGTGGTGAGCTCGACGACGGTCGAGGGAGAGCTTGGGGCTGCAGACGTAGGCACGCTGATGTTGTGGTCAGGGCATACCGCCAAACACCTGGCGAGCAACTTGGCAGCGAGAGCGGCATCCACACATGGAGTAGCAGTATCCATGGCATCGTCCACGGAAACGACGGAGGTGGATGTCAGTGTAGTCACGGGAAGCGGCGAGGCTTGAATGGACGCGACCAGTGGCTGGAAGGTAGCCTTGATGCCAACCCTCAACTCCTTCATCTGGTGTGACAACTCCTTCATCTGGTGTGCCAAGCCCGTCAGATCAACCAACTGCTTCTTCGTAGCCACAAGCAAATCATCCAACATTGCCATGCATCGCAGCTCCTCTTCCTCAGTCATGGCTGCCTCAGTGTGAGGAACCTCCGGACCGATGTACTCGATACCATATTGTTACGTACCAACATCAGGATAGAGGGGATACAAGTACTTTGAAGAAATTGGGGAGTGGGAATGGAGAAATAAGACTAGGAAGTAGAAGAAATTGGGGAATCTAGACTAGGAAGAAGCAAAGCAGGGATGGGGAATGAGAATAGCTGGAAGAATGAGGAGGCCTATGCCTTCAGGTAATTTCTTGTTCGATCCTTCCTTCCAGCAGATGGTGTGTTTATATACTGCTCTACCATGTCTTGCTTCATCAACCCACTTGGCCCATGGACTAACTAGCCTATCAGTCCACAAGCCCAATTGAAACCCATCCGAAATAGTTAGGCCCATGACAGAACTCCTAGACAAGTTAAGGGCCCCCTATTTTTATCTAATGTTCAATTACTAGTTGTTAGTATCTTAAGAAAAAATAATGCTCTATAGTTGATCTTGATATGAGATAGAGTTAAGCAAGCTGTTCTTTTCCTTCTTCCTAAGAACTTCCTCCTAATGTCTACCACTACCCCAACCTCTATATCGTTCTCTTCCTTCCCCTTTTGCTACCGCACAACCACTATTCATATGAATCAACCCACTATATGCTCATCAGTTTATTGTGTGTTTCTCTGTGAACTCAACTAATTTGTAATTTTGTATGCATACGAGGCTATATACACCAGAGCAACTAGTTTTGTAGACCCATTTCGTAGCCACTCGGCATTGCCAAACTAGAAGCCTGAAACTTAATTTTGTTACTAAATTTTTAACGTCACTATTGTTGTTCTTTCTTGTATTTGTGTATTTGGGTGTTATTCTAGTTTTGAGCCACATATCTTCTACATTCTGGAAGTGAATCTAGTTACGAAAGAGTAACAAAAAATAAAGAGAACCATAGCTAATTTATGGACAAATTTTAAACAAAATATTGTTTGATTTGGTAATTGTCATTTCTAAACTGTGGTGCCTAACTTTAAGTTTAGCACAGGACCCCGAATTCTAACTTCTAAGCCGACTGAACCATTACGTAGTTGGGATCAATTTTGTACCTCCACTGAGCCGTTGCATCAGCGTACTTTAAGCCGCAGTACTCCCATATATGTTCCATAGAGCTCTACGATACTTCGTGACAAAATACTAGCGAGTTGTTCGGTTTAAAGCTACCAACAGTTTGTTTCATTTACATCCATCTTTAATTTTAGTGACAAGATATTGGAGCTTCCTACAATATAGCAACCACTAAATAAGGAAGGCGCAACTTTGTAAGATTTAGTTATGTCTCTACTCGGAATCCTATAGCATCAAATAAAATGTATTTTGCCAGTCCTGAAACATCAAATAAAAATGAACTAATGAATAAACCTCGTAATCTGCTGGTTTCGGACTCTGCGTTGTTTGGAGTTTTGACTCGTACGAAAAAGCATTCGCTTCCGCTGAATTGCAATGCAGATCTGAAGTGAATGGTGCGAATAAAGTTGGTGACCGACGGTGCGTCCACCATACTTGCTATTATTAAGGCTGTGTGAGAACCCGCATAATTAACCTAAACTAAACTAAATAACAGTAATCGATAATTAGCGATAATTAAAATTCTTTAAATTCGAGCAAAGTGTAATTTCAGAGTTGTTGTTAAACGTAATTGTTACAACCTTGAAGACATTATATCAATCCAATCGCAAAACAGAAGTAATATATTACAAACCCGTTGCTTGTTCCAAAATTAATTTTACATCCAACTGCATTGTTCACAATAACAATTAATTAAATCATAATCCGCTTCTTGCATTCTTGTAGCATCTGCCATCCTTGCCACCTTGTCCTTTGAGCGCCAGCCATCGAACCTTTCCACAGTCCTCAGTCCATCGTTGACCAATAGAATATAGAAAGTGATTAGTAAAACGATTGAAGTATATATGAGTTAGAATAAAAAAGAGGATGCCATCAGATTTCCCAGAAGCTCATTAGGGTTCCCAGATCAACTCAAGCTAGCCAGCCCCTTGATCGTCAAGTTACCCAGACTAACTAGAGTTAATCGGCACCTTTTGCTTTCGTGGGTTTCATCATTCGGCGTTTAATTTAATCCGGCACCCACGCGATATTGACTCCCCTCAACCGCAGAAAATCACTCGTATAGTGATTTACCAACAATGGACCAAAAGGCCCTCACAAAAATATGGTCATGTGAAAGCCATGAGGATTTGGGCAAGGGGCAAAAGGGGGTTGCACATGGCCAAGAGAGAGCCAGCCCAGGGCTTTTTCCCCATAAAACCCCTTCTTTTCTCTCCAAGCCCATTCTCAAGCCCTCATTTCCCCCCTCAGCCACAAGCACCCAGCACAAGGCCAAGCATCTCACCCCCCACTGCCTCAACCCAGAACCAAGAACAGCCACAAGCCAGGAGCTCCACTGCCATCCACAAGAACCAGCAAAACTCACAAGCTCCAACCCAAGCCTCATTCTCCCAGGGAAAGCCAAGAGCAAACCCACTCAAGCAAGCCTCACAAAACCAACACCACCACCCTCCCATTGCTAACCAAAGAAAAGCAAGCCGCCAAGAGCAAACCCACTCAAGCAAGCCTCACAGAACCAACACCACCACCCTCCCATTGCTAACCAAAGGAAAGCAAGCCAAGCATCATCACCCACCACCTTGACCACACCCAAACCAGCCCCAGAAAGAGAGCGAAGGAGGAGAGTAGCAAAGGAGTGGAGGAAGACGACGAAACGGGGACGATGTCGGTGACAGCTTCGAACCACCACCGAACCCAAGACCACGCCAAGACCAACAACAAGGACCAAAAGCACAAAGGGAGCAAGGAGAGCACCAACACACAGTCAGCACCACCACCGCGACGACCACCACTGACGGCCATCCCCTAAACCAACCAAGACGTCAAGATAGCCCACATTTCTCCCCATTGTCTTTTGCCCAAAATGAAAACCCCAGTATGAACAACACATCCCTCCGTCACCATTTTTCCCCCAAAGCCATTTTTCTTGCCCAACCGAAACCCCATGTAAGCTAAGCCATGCACAGAGGACTCACAATATCATCATCCAATCGATCCATCACAGAGAGGGGAGGGGGGGACAGGGTAGAGACAGGGAACGGAGTTGTATACCTTGCCAACCTAGGCAGCACCATCACCACCGGCAGCAAGCCTCCATAGTTGCATCCAGCACACCCATTATTCTTGCATAAGCACAATAAACCCACATTAGAGCAATAATCAAAACCGGTAATAAAACTAAAATGTAAGCAGGGAGTTGGGGGTGAGTTCATGAGAGAAGCCAGCAAGACAAAGTTGAACCGAGCCGAGGAGGCCAATGCCGAGGCTGCTCAAGCTGGCCAAGACACCAAGACACTGGCGGATGAAGGCTCGAGCGTGAGCGAGAGGGGCGAGGAGCAACTGGCCAAGGCGGCTGCCCTGTGCCACGCCGAGGAGACCAGAGAGGGATGCTAGAGACGAGTGGGCCAAGCCTAGGAGAGGCGCCATGGTAGGACGCGGGAGTCGAGGCGGGCAAGACGGGTTTGGCCAAGGCTAAGCCGGAGAGGCACTGCAAGCGAAGGAGGAACTGTGGCGACGGTGGCGGCAGACCAACCGAGTCACGGGGCGTGGACCGGCACGGCCGGGCCTCAAGGGCGTGGGAAGCAAGGACGTGGTGGTGTCACAGGCGGTGACCGGCAAGAAGCGACGGCCAAGTGAGGGAGTTTGGCAATGGGCAAGGCGGTGTCAAGAGGATAAAGGGGAGAAGGTGACTTGGGGGAGGAACCGAGCGGGAGCTAGGCAAGGAACCATGGGCGGCAACGCCTGGAGAAAAGGGAGGAGAGAGTGCTTTGGGGGAGGAGAGTGACATGAGGGGAGGCTGGGTTGTGTCGGCCGAATAAGGGTTAGGAGAGAGGAGATAGGAAATAGAACTGAGAATTAGGGATGAGGTTAAGGATCAGGTTAGGAAATTAGGTTTAGAAAAATTTAAATATAGGAAAACTTTAGGAAATTGGTTTTAGGAAATTGGTTTAAATTATAATAATTTGTAGTAAGTAATGCATGTAACAATAGCATTTAACAATAAACTAAATAGATGTTAGCACTACATATTTTTGCGATCGAACGATTTTCATTTGGGTCTTATCGGATTAACCAAACTTAAAATAAATCTGTTGGATAATTGCTAAAATAAAATGAGATACCGTTAATTCTGTTAATAACAAGTTAATTTGCATGCGTAGCAATCATGTGCATCGCTGGCATTTAGTCGGGCAGTTGAACTATTTTAATCTTGTTAATTTAATTAATTGAAGCAATCCCGATGCCTTGGTAAAGATTTAGTTAAACGCGAGCTTCGGGTTTTTCGACCTTAGCGCGAATAGACAGTAGAATAGCTATTTTGGGGAGTGCTAACTTAGTTGATGACTCGAAAAGTTTTATTTATGTAAAATTGTGCTAACAATTAGAAGCCACTAACTTATGTATCTATAATATCACTCAAAATCAACTATGTATTTATTTATATTATTATTCGTGCTGTCATATTGCCACAGAAGACGAACTAACACCGACGGGAGCAGTTGACCAGAGATTCATGTTGCATTAATGAAACTAAGGACTAGTGATAGAGTGATGGAATACTAGTGTGGAATTTACTGCATGGTTTTCTTGGCCGCTGCTTGTTCTAAAAGGGAAAAAAAAGACAATTTTTTTGTCCATATTCATTAATATCGCCTACCTGCAATATGGCATCTTCCTTACACTTTTCACTGCGATAGTTTTACGCAAATGTAAATAATCACTAGTGCACTTGCAATGGCAGACCCAAAAAATTCAGTGTTGTCAGATCTTACCTCAATTCAGTGTGCTGTCGGAGGCCCTGTCTCCACCCTCTCCACTTCGGCGCAAACGATGAGCTTAACGCGAACTCCGGGCTCCTGAGGAATGCAGCAAATCAAACACCAAGAAACCAATCAAATTAAGCAAGCAAGCAATCCTAAAATCAAATTATGCAGATATACTACTAGAATTCACTAGCATGCAACATCATTTCCCTATACAGTTCCCTATATATAGTGGAGAGAGAGAGAATGTGATGGGAGTTAAAGGTGCAATGACCATGCTAGATGGGTGGTGAAGATATGTGGTCTTAAGAGTTCCATGGCATGCAAAAACTCCATCCTATACACACACACATGGTGGTGCATTGGAGGGTGTACAACATGATGACTCAGAAGCAGGTCCTAGAGAACGATTGGACGTTCTTCGTAAAGAAGTTCTTGTAGTTCTAGGACTAGGACGGCGAAGGTCAGATGCTGTGCACAAGGATCGAGCCGGTAAGAAGTAATTACATTCACAACTTACAGTAATTGAACATTCGATGTATAGTACCTGACACACGACGTTATCAACATGTATGCAGGAGAAGGGGAGTGAGTACATGGCCGAGTTGATGTTCTATTTGTTGTTCCACAATGTCAACGACGTCAAAGCCCCTAGCATGGCGAGTCCTGGAACATATCGATGGTTCCCCCTCCAAATATTCGAGTTCGTCTAAGGCTGTCCGACCTAGCACGGCAAGTTCTGGAAGCAATCATTCCGAGACTCCATCAGCATCTAGTGGTCGTCACTTTCCGGTTACCCTCGCAAAGGATATGGCCGAGCACGTTTTTTCTGCGAATTTGACCATACCCTCGCAGGGCTCACCAACGAATGGAGACGGTAATAACCCAGAATTCTCCTTCTTGGAGGGGCTTGCTCCAAGTCGCGAGGCGTTGTTGTTCGACTACTCAAGCTAGGAGGCCTCAAGCGCAAGTAGAGATCATATACAGGAGGTCTTCGTCCTCCCCTCAGATCCTGATCGCTCTCCTAGAGGCAGGAACTGAGGATGCTCCCCAACTCACACATTGCGACCTCTCGTGGTGATGGCGAGGACGCCTCTAGCGATGAATAGAATCAACTCTCATGAGCGTGAGAGAAATCCTAAAAATGATCACTCTCCATTGAGGCTAGCTCAAGCAACTTCAGATGTGGAAGATCCTGAGACTATCCGGAGGAGAAGAATTGCAACCAAGAGAACTTTGCTTGGGTGCATTCAATATCGGTCAGAGGAGGCTCAAGAACTTCAACATATAAATGATCTCCTCGAGAACCCAACTCAAGAACTTAGACGAGCGCTAGGTTTCGACCTCTTCGCTGAAGAGATCGTACGAAGGCTTCGGAGCACGATGGCCAGACTTGAGCAACCTCACCGACACCGTTCGGGAAGTCGTACCAGGACAACTGCTTCGAACACCAATCATTCGAACAACTCACCTCATAGAGATCAGCACGAAAATAGGTCACGTCGCTACCCTAACCATAACTCCAGTTGGAAAAGAGTTCTTCGAACATCTGATAATCAACCAGCTCTTATGGGAGGTGATCGTTCACCACTCCAACCCAGGAATTTGCAACAACAGATGGAACACGAGGAGTATTACCTTCGTAGGACTGAGACTTATCATAAGTCGAGTCTGCCTACAGCTGGGTATCGTCATGTACGATCACCTGGTGACATCAACCATTCTTTCCCGCAAAAAAGACGTCATGATGTTATTACCGGATGCCGGACGTTCTCGCCTGATCTCCGAGCAGTTCGCTGGCCACCGCGGTTTCGACCAGTGAACATAGAGAAGTTTCATGGGTCGCAGAATCCCATCGAATTTTTCAGATATACACAACCGTTGTTCGAGCAGCAGCAGAAGGAGAGTACGTCATGGCAAATTACTTTCCTACTGTGCTCAAAGGATCTACTCAGTCGTGGTTGCTAAATCAACTACTGGAGCCGATCTATTCGTGGCAACACCTCTGCGACCTACTACTGACCAATTTTCAGGGCACCTACCATCGTCCCGGGAAGGAGGACAACCTGCATAGGATGAGACAGAATGACCACGAGACCCTATGCCGATTCATCGACGTTTGATCGAAGTTCGCAATTTATACCGAAGTTTCGACTCTTTCATTATCGTAGGCGGCAGGAGTCCGCGAGAGAAGAATTACAGAGGACATCACTTTAAATCCTCCACTATTGTCGCCGAGCTCTTCGCGATGACCGATCGATATGCAACTGCTGCAGAAGCACTCGAGTGAAACAAAACCATCGATTGAGACGACAAAATTCCTCAAGACCAGGTGAAAATAGCAAAAAGAAGGATAAAAAAGCCAAGAAGTCCAAGAACAAAGTCAAAGGCCAAAAGCCTCAAGCCAACAGTTCTAAGAAAGCCTTGACCGTAAGTGATAAGGAGCCTCGGAATTCCAAACCATACTCCGACTGGGGCAAGGGCAAACTCCCCAAACGGGAGAATGACAAGCCTAGGTGACGTCCTTTCCATAAAAAGGAAGGACATGACCTCTGCAATTGCTGAGTTTTCCAACGAAATCTCGAAGGACCACTTCCTACACTCGAGAAGCTAGGACAAACGTGGTCGAAAGCAGCTGGACGACGATGAGATGTCGTTTCAGGATCCGAAGCGCACCATCGATCACATCTACGGAGGATCTTCGGCATACAAGTCAAAACGACAGCTTACGAGTGTCGAACGTAAGGTAAACTCCACTGACCCTTCTCTTGTCAATAAATTGTCGAAGTGGTCGGAAGTTACCATCTCTTTCGAGAGATGTGACTGTCCGATCCCTTCTATTCAACCAGGTCGGTTTTCAATCGTGGTCGAGCCGAGCCGACCATCAACAACTATCGAGTAAATCGAGTGTTAGTTGATGGTGGTAGTCCATTAAATATTTTGTTTACGAGCGCCCTGGATGAGATGCAAGTACCTAGGACCAAAGTAAAACATGTACGATGCTCTTTCCATTGGATCGTACCGGGGTTTTCGGTCAAACCAATTGGTCAAGTTTCTCTTCATGTAACGTTTGGTTCTCCAAACAATTTTAGGATAGAAAAAAATCTCTTTTGAAGTGGTTGATTTCGACACAGCATACAATATCATACTCCGACAACCAACTCTGGCAAGATTCGTAATGGCTGCTCGTTATAGTTATCAATGTCTTAAGATGTCAGGTCACAAAGGAGTCATCACAGTTCGCTATGATAAAAAGATGGCGATTACATACGACTGTAGATCCATCAAGATGGTTGACCAGATACCAACTAGAGAAGCGAACAAGAATCAGTCTTCGACCAAGGAGTCAAAACCTAAAGCTGCACCAAAACATAACGATCGACTCAAGGAAGTTGCCTTGGATCCAAAGGAGTCTTCAAATGCTGTTCGCATTGGGGATACTTTCAACCCTAAATAAGAAGACGCCCTTCCTCCGACCTAACGCATATGTCTTCGCGTGGCAAGCATCCGATATGCTCGGAGTCCCTAGGGACGTGATCGAGTACAGGCTAGCGCATGGCGGCAGAGTCGAAGGCACAGCGCAAGCACAACAACGGAGGTGCTACACGGGCCGCATCGGAGTTATATCATAAGTACGAAACACGGTAGCAAGGCATGAAGTAGGCCAGGGCAAACCTCACCATGACGCCCCGACGAGAGTAAATGGACTGTAGTAGGCTAAGCCCAGCGACGACCAACATTAGCTTAACATGCTGGGGTAATATGTTTGTCGTAGGGGTGGCCCACCGGTCCCCTCGACCAAGTGAACACCGCAAGCGCCCCCACCCTCCGAAAGTACCGAGGGGTCCGGAGGGTCAAGGGCCCGAAGGGTCCGAAGGGCCCGGTAGGGCCCCAAGGGGTTCAAAGAGGCCCGAGAGCATCGCAACCCTGGAGAGCTAAGAACCTTGGATGAGTGGCACCCGCACCTTCTGGAGGGCCATCGATCACCGACCGGCAAGACTAGTCGATTGGCCAGGACCAAGAGGGTCCATCATGAGCCAAATGCTATACATAGGGGTAGGAAAAGCCCCTGCAGCCCCTACTAGTTGGATACAAGCATGGTGCAGCAACCGAAATCAAGCTGAGTAGCTGATAGATTGTATTATGCATGTCACCGTCTTCTTCTCTGGCGATCTTTAGTGGTCGCCATTTGTGTGTCTGACGTGCTCCTGTGGTCGCTATTATCATCATCAGGGATAAATAAATTCTCGACAAAATTCACAACATGTCACTGAATAACTACATGATTCATAATATGTCACTCACTGTGAGGCTGACATATGGATCCAGAGCTCATATTATGAAGTGGTATATTATGAAATTCCGAAGTTATTCAGTGACATATAACGAAATGCTCTGAAATTATGTCTGGTTTATGTTTCAATCCATATATCTTTGTCCGGTGCTTTGAGAAGAAAGAGAGCGCTTTTGTTTCTACTGATAGGTTTCAGAGGATAAGTTTCAATCCAGTAGTGTTTCTACCATACAAATAGACATGGCCAAATGGGCGGCCTGGCCCGGCCCAACACGGGCACGACCTATTTCGACACGGCCCGTTTCGGCCCGCAATTGAAACATGTTGTGTCAGATCTACCACGTGCCTAGGTGGCAATTTCAAGCACGCCCGAAGGCCACTCGTGTCGCTATGCCAAAGACAAGCCCATTTGCTCGACGGCCGCTTATGGTCTGCTTAGCCCGTAAACTAAGAAAAATCAAAAATTCCAAAAAATAGATAATTTGAAAAAAATCACAAAATTTGTAGAATTCAGAATGGAAATGGTTAAAATGAACTATATAAAATTAAAAAATACAAAATAAAACCATATAAGTATTAAAATGAATAAAATCATATACCACTTAAATTGTATGATGATATCTCTTTATCAATTTGAACATACTCCAATAATAATTATAAGATACCCCAAAGTGAGTTCCACAAAAAATTCATTAAAATCCACTTTTTATAGCAAAGCTTGTGTATGTACTTATTTTATATATGAAAATTGCATATAACAAAAATAAAGGGCTCCAATGGAAAATTTTCAATCAAGTTACATTGGAGTATCTTATAATTGGTATTTAAGTATACCGAAGTGATAAAGAAATATAATATAGTTATTTAAGTGGTATATTGAAGTGGAAGTACATACTCCTAGAAGTACTAAACGGATGTCAAGGGTCAGGTGTGTGCTGGCAGGCTTGTAGGTGTGGGTGTAGCCAAGGCCGTGTGTGTGTTATGACATCAAGGGCCCTTTGCGATATCCCGCCAATCCCGACCACACGAGTTTGATCGAACGGCACACGCAGTACGATAACAGACTGGGCCGCCCACTCGTCCGCGTCCTCAATAGCAAGAGCGGTTCCGCTGCCGAGTGCTCTGCTGCCGAAGCTCCGCCGCCACGGCCTTCCACCATCCTCCACACCCTCTTCTTCCTCCCCGGTGGCTAAGCTGGTGCACGCTAGGGAATCCACCGACACGCTGCACTCGTGGAGCAGAGCCCCTATGAGATGGGGGAGTGTTCGTCGATAGGACAGAGCACGTGACCACGAAGTGTTTGTAGAAATGTCGCAGCCGGAGTGGTTCCAGCAGGGCATGTTATGATGGCATCCATGCGACGCGTACAGACAAGCAGAAGGTGTTCGTGGGAATGCCGCACCCAGTGACTGCCGGGGGAGGCCTCCTGTTGGGAACAAGAACGGCTCATCAGATTCAACCTGGTTTCTTGGAGCTTTGAGGTTCGCTGATCGAGCCGTACCAACGTTAGTATACAAAGCGAAGATATACAATTGCCTGAGTGTGAATGGCTGTAACCTTAGCAATTGTGCAAAAGAGTTTACTAGAAAGAGACAGGAAAAATCAGCCAAGAGGAGCACAGAAGGGATTGTTATCAGGAAGTGGAAGAAATGATAGCAAGGGAGGACTAGCTACTGGTGACTTATGGAAGGCTAGACAGCTCAAAGAATATAGAAGGGCTAATGGCTTATGTTTCAGTTGTGAGGAGAAAAACACCCCTGCTCATAACTGTAAGCTTAGGCAAGCGGCTCAACTACAAGCAATGACCATGGAAATGGGTGCAGATGGTGGAGGTATTTTGTCGGATGAGGTACTTGATGCATTAGACGCGTCTGGACAATTTGCACAGGATGAAGAAGTGACTGTATCATTAAATGCACTGGCTAGTACAGAACAATAGAACTGTGAGGCTTAGGGCATTAGTACAAAATCTGGTGATGGTCTGTCTAGAACAGTTCACACCAATGAACTGTGAATGGGTGGCTAAATGGATAGAATTTCAATACAAAGGGAAACTGGCCAGATTACAAGGAGTAGAAGCTGACCAAGAAGGTGAGTTGTTGGAAATATCTGGGGAGCAATTATTGAAGTGGCAGAAAGGGGATGATGTATGGGCTACTGCAGTAGTGCACAGAGAGAATTTTTTTATTAATTTTATTTTAAAGTTAACCACACGCACTTTATTTCCAATTCTAACCTCTTTGGTCACGTCACCACCCGTAGCATGACAAAACAACACTGTCACGTCAGCCTATTTCTGGACAAACTCTTGTCACGCTACGTGACAGTGTTATTTGATCACGCCACAACCAGTGATGTGACAAAAAATGCTATTTTGGAGACTTATTCTGGCGCGTGATAGTGTTGTTTTGTCACGCCACCACCCGTGACGTGACCAAAGGGGTCAGAATTGAAAATAAAGTGCGCCAAGGTTAACTTTAAAATAAAATTAAAAAAAGGGTTAATTAATTAAAAAGTTCGCACAGAGGGACAGTTCACAAGAAAATAATCAGGAACCGTTACCTTCTATTCAAGCAGTGGTACAGTAGTATACTCAGGTATTCCAGGAACCTAAATCCCTACCACCGCAAAGAGCTTATGACCACGCCATCACTTTATTGCCAGGAACTGCACCTGTTGATTCTAAACCATATAGATATTCCCCACAGCAAAAGCATGAAATATAAAAAGAAGTTACTGAAATGTTAGAAGCTGGTATCATTAACACAAGCATTAGCCCATTTGCATCACCTGTGCTATTAGTTAAAAAGAAGGATGGGTCTCGGCGGTTTTGTGTTGACCAGTGTTCCCCTAGGCAGCCGCCTCGGCCGCCTAGGCGCCGCCAGGCGCCGGGCGCAGGCAACCGCCACGACTTGGCCTCAATCGGGCCCCTAGGCGCTGGGCCGCTTAGGAGGTCAACGCCGTCCTGGCGCATTTCAAGCGGCCGAGGCGGGCAAAAGCGCGGGCGGCGGGCGGTCCGGTCCGGTGTGCAAGCTTGTGCGAGGAGGCGCTAGGTAGGGTCGGCCGAGCTGGGCGACGTGGGAGACAAAGAAGAGAACTCACCCAGGCGGCGCCGCTTTCCAGATCCCTATCGCGCTGCCTCCCGGATCCCGTCGCATGCTGTTTCTCCTCGGGTCTCTCTTCGCCGCCTCCTCCCCGCAAGGCCGCCCGGCCAAGCTCCCGTGCTGCGCCCTCGTCCCGGCTGCCTCCTAGATCGAGGGGACTGGAGAGGGCAGAGAAGGTGATGAGGAGGTGGCGACGGAATGGGAGAGCGGAGAGAAGGAAGAGAGAGAGAGGTGGAAGCAGAGGGAGGCGGCGACGAGATTGGAGAGCGACGAGGAAACCTAGCCTCTGGAGCCTGGAAAAGCAATGCACAAGTGATGGGCTGGTGGGCTCAGTTGGGCCAATACCGGCCAGTTTACTCTTTTTTTTTTCTCTGGTCATTTTTCTTCCGCTTCCTTCTCATTTTCTTCTCCCGATCGCTCCTCCTCCTTGTTTGATCTGCTGCAATGCTCTGCCCGACGCCTAGGCGGCGCCTAGGAGACGCCTAGGCGGGCTAGGCGCTAGGCGGCTACTCTCCGCCCGCCTTCCGCCTAGCGCCTAGGTGAACACTGGTGTTGACTACCGGATACTAAATGCTATCACTGTGAAAAATAAATTCCCTAAGCCTGTGGTGGATGAACTCCTAGATGAGTTGGCTGGTGCTAAGTACTTTTCCAAGCTGGACCTTATGTCAGGGTATCATCCGATACGTATGGTGGATATAGATGAGTTCAAGACAGCATTCAAGACTCACCATGGACATTTTCTATTCAAGGCTATGCCATTTAGGTTAACTAACGCGCCAGCAACATTTCCGTGTCTTATGAATTCTATATCCTCTGTGATATATGAGAATTTGTATTGGTTTTCATGGATGACATTTTTGATCTATAGCAAAACCCTACAGTAACATTTGAATCATTTGGAAAGGGTGTTCCAGATATTACAGCGGCGCCAGTTGTTTGCAAAACTAAGTAAATACTCATTTGCTCAGAAAAGGCTGGAGTACTTGGGGCATTTCATTTCTGAGCAAGGTGTTAGCACAGAGCTAGAAAAAACCAGGGCTATGCAACAATGGCCAGTGCCTACAACACTTACAGAACTGGGACGTTTTTTGGGCTTAACTGGATACTACAGAAAATTTGTTAAAGATTATGGGATTATTGCCAAACCATTAACAGTGCTGTTGCAGAAGAAAAATTTTCATTGGGATGAAGCACCTCAACAAGCATTTGACAAACTCACGCAGGCTATGAGCAATACACCTGTACTTGTACTACCAGATTTCACAAAAGCATACGAGGGACTGATGCTTGTGACAGACTGACAGTGGTATTGGGGCAGTATTATCACAAGGAGGTCATCCAATTGCTTATTACAACAAAACATTAAGTGTTAATAACAGGAAATTATCTATTTATGAAAAAGAGTTTCTTGCAATTATGATGGCAATAGAGAATGGAGATCTTATTTGCAGAGAGGCCCCTTTATTATCAAAACTGCTCACAAGAGCTTGTGTCACCTAGAAGATCAAACATTATCTACTGAACTGCAGAAGAAAGCCATGCCCATGACTAAGTTAATTGGTCTACAATTTTAATTTCAATATAAGAAAGGAGAAGATAATAAAGCAGTTTATGCTTTATCAAGAGTTGGACACTTATTTGCTATTCAGTCAGTTTCAGTTTGCCAACCAGTTTGGTTACAGGAGGTGGTGAATGCTTACCATAATGATAGTAAGGCTCAATATTTACTGACTGAATTAGCTATTGTCAGCCGAAATGAAAAAGGATATACATTGGAAGCAGGCCTCATCAGAAAGAATGGTAAAGTGTGGATTGCTGAAAATTCAGCCATACAAACAAGAATTATTGCAGCCCTGCATGCATCTGCTGTGGGAGGGCATTCAGGGATTCAGGCTACTTACAGTAGAGTCAAGAAACTTTTTGTCTCGAAAGGGCTCAAACAAGATGTAGAAACTTAACTTGTCAGCAAGCAAAGCATGAAAACTGCAAGTTGCCTGGACTATTACAGCCATTGCCTGTCCCTGAAGGATCATGGCAAGACATCTCGATGGATTTTATTGAAGGATTGCCGAAGTCCGAAAGCTACAATGTCATTTTGGTGGTAGTTGATCGTTTCACCAAGTATGCTCATTTCCTTCCTCTCAAGCATCCTTATACAGCACCACAAGTGGCCAAGCTGGTGCTCAATAACATTGTGAAGCTACATGGAGTGCCTCGAACAATTGTTTGTGATCGTGACAAAATATTTACAAGTATTTTCTAGAAGGAGCTCTTTAAGTTGTTGGATGCAAAATTATAATTAAGTTCAGCATATCAACCACAAATAGATTGATAGGCCGAGTGTGTCAATCAATGTTTGGAAATGTTTCTGCGATGTGCAGTTCATGATACACCTACCAAATGGTTCAATTGGTTGGCGTTGGCTGAATTTTGGTATAACACTAGTCAACATTCAATGTTGGGTTGCTCTCCTTTCAAGGCATTGTATGGTGGTGAACCTAATTTGGGTGCGGTACCAGTATTAGCAAATTCAGTTCATACAGAAGTGGCTGACTTACCGAAGGAACTGGTCTAAAAAAAGACTTACTGAAGGAACGCCAGTTATTCTCAGATTTTCTGAAAACTCAACTGCAAAGAGCTCAGAACAGAATGAAATTAGTGGCTGACAAAGGACGTTCTGATCGCAGCTTTCAGGTGGGTGAAATAATGTTTCTGAAGTTGCAACCTTATGCTCAATCATCAGTGGCAAAGAGTCCATTGCCTAAATTGGCATTCAAGTATTATGGGCCTTTTACTGTCCTGGAGAAAATTGGCAATGCAGCTTATCAACTGGAATTACCAGAAGGATCATTGATCCATCCAATGTCCCATGTTTCACGGTTAAAGCCGTTTGTCCTGATTATGCGCCCATTCATTCGGAATTACCTTCAGGTGTTGAACTTAGTACTCATGTTGTTCAGCCGAAGGAAATCTTGGAGCGCCGATTGGTCAAGAAAGGTAACTCTGCAACTCAACAGATTCTGGTGAAATGGGAGTCGCTGCTAGCTGAGTAAGCAATTTGGGAGGACTACCATGTCTTGCGCAAGAGGCTCCCTCATGCAGCACCTTGGGGTCAAGATGCATCTCAAGGGGGCGGAAATGTCACGTCGGGTTCTGAAGCGCAGGCGCAGCGGCAAGACGACGAATAGGGTTAGGGTTGTGTCCTACCTGTCGTGTGGGCCTGGGTGATCCAGCTAGCCAGAGAGAGGAGTTAAAGTTGTTTAAAGAGAATGCTACCGTGTAACGTTAACTGATGGAATAAGAAAATACTATTACTTCTTCCCCCACCCCCCTGTTATTCTTCTCATATCCCCAAATTCTACCTCTCAGTCTACCCTATTAGTTATCTCCGGTCATCAGCGACGGTCGCCGGAGTCCGGACATAACAGGCAAGGAAGAGAGAATCACCGGGCAAGAGAGAGGAGAGAGGGTGCAGCTAGCTAGGGCAACAGGTCCACATCGTCCGTCTGCTCCAGATCCAACGTCACAAAATAATCTCATCTGTAAACCACCCCCGCAGACGGCTCTGATTCTACCTGTGAGTCATCCGACGCCTCTAACAGAGCCTATCCTACCAGATAACGCACCCTGCCCGCCCAGGCCCACCCAAGATTCAGAGAACACACCGCCAAGAAACCAAATTAAAGCGTAAAATTCTCTTCGCCGCCTCACCATCATGGTCGCTGTGGAGAGAGAGAGAGATCCTCCCATGCCGCCTCCCACCTCCTCCCCGCAGTAGGGAGGAAGCGACGCCTTAATCATGGCTAACCAACCAGTTGGAAGTCGGATTTGGGGGAAATGTTATCCCGAGTCCGATCCGATCGCGGATTGTCGATCCGAGTGCACTCATCTTCCTTTCGGATCGATCGAGTCTCCTCGATATAAGGAAGAGAGTGCCCCAACGATGGTCGCATCCAAGTCGATCCTTCGTGTTGGCACATAGAGAAGAGAACCGAGAAGACGAGGAGGAGGAGGAAGGTAACAGAGAGGAGAGGAGATGTCGGCGGCGATGATCGACGCTTCCAAATTGTGGACCGCAGACGGCACGCGCTAAGCGCAAGCAAAGAAGAAGATTCTATCTCAGATCGACGATTGGGAAAGGGATATAGCGTCCCGGCCAAGGCCGCCTTCCCTCGCTTCGACATCGCCACGTGGGTCCTCACCTCTACCGGCGGTCGCGACAGGCCTTCCGGCGGTGCAGGCGAGCCCTTTTCGCGTCCGCCGCCGCAGTTTCTACATGCTCGTGGCACTACATGGCCGCAGACTTGGCGCCCGCCACCGCCTCGACGACACGCTGGTGGCGATGGTCTCGAGCCTAATCTCGCCCCATTGCTCGACGGCAATCGATCTATCTCGCACCGCACCAGATGGGTGGACTTATTCATCTCCGCACAGGGAGCACCTTCTCCTCGACACCGACAAATTTCGAGTGGATATGCTAAGGCAAGTGGTTCATGCCTTTTAGAGGCTGTTTACTTGACGGCGTAGCTGGATGCTGGGCGGGCCTTCGCTGTCACAAGGGCGACATCACTTACATCTGCTGCCGCGACATCGCCGCCACTAATTGACGACCGCCGCCCGAAGCTCTAAGAAGGACCATTGTTCATGCAGACTCGAGAGGCACCTAGGGGCCACGCTTCTCTACATGGGCAACAACAACTACTACTCGTGTGCACTATGTCACCACATTTGTTCTCAAGTACGACAAGCAAGGAGAGCTCAGGACTACGGGGAGAAGAGTGCGCTCCTATGAGATGACAGACGCTCATCGCCGCCCTGATCGAACGTTGAATCCTGTGGCATTTTGGATGTAAGTTGTTACACACATAATTGATGTCGGTCGTCAATGGAGCCAAAAAATCAAGGATCAGGAACCGGCTTATTTTCCAACCATGTGTTATTCCCTTATTTTGGTTCCTCCCATTGAAGTATTATACTAGCATGGTTAGTTGTTCGTGTATGTAAAAAAAAAATTGTTGACTTGATGTACCCTAAAAAGGAAAAAAAATTGTTTTTTATGATCTTACTCTAGTGATTTTGAGATGAAGCATTAGAAAGACAATTGTGATGTAAGGGTGAATTCAGGCTCTAGGGGGTTGATTACCCTGATCTCTTAGCCCATGTAAAAGTTTTGATCTCTATTCTTGTTTGCAGCATCAATCTAGAATTTGCATCCGGGACTAGGGTAGATCTCCATTACATATCACTATCAATATACATAACCCTTTGTATCCTTGTTTGTAGCGCCGATCTGGGATTTGCAGCAACAGGAATCAATTCCACTCTTGCGAACCTAGTAAGCTTGAAAAACATGCTTTTGATTTGAAACACTAAATAAAAACAGATCATGTGTTTGCTTGTATGTATGAATTAATTTGAGCAAACTCTGCAGCTAAAACTTGTGTGGAAAGCTAATATGCTATTGTCTGCCACATTCCATGTTGGGAATGTATTTTAAACTTGAGCATGTTTCGCCCTTATAGAAAGGGTGGTTTTATGTGGAGTCTACGGACCTTGTGTCATTCTTTTTTTGGACAAATGACACTTTTGTCAAAAGAGTGACATAATGCTCATAAGTTAGAATGTACCAAAGCTAAAATTGTTTCATTTGGTATCCTTCACTTATGTTGATCTTTTTTTTATGAATAATTGATATCTAAATTTGATATATAAATTCCACCAAGGGAGATTGAGTAGTGTTTATTTATAATGTTAATGGTATTTTTTCCCTTCTTTTGTCCAATGTTTAAGTAGCTGACCTCATGTTCTTTGGATTGATAGCATGGAAATTGGGTGATAGATTTGTCGTTGTATCTCTTCTTGTTTTTCAACTCTTGTTCTGCAGTTTCAGTGTTGTAGGTTAGATGGTATGGGGATGATAGACCCTAGTATGACAGTGGTAACAGTGCTATGTAGTAAGTTTAAGTAATAACACATTCAAATTGATTTGATCACTTATTCTGTGGCTAATATGGTTTGTGGCCATATTAGCTACAGAATAACTCGTAAGTCATAAATGAGCAAATGTGAATATGTGATTGAGCAAGAGCGCTAAGATGAAAAGATGAATGTTGATGTAACTACAAAACATGAGGATGCAACTACAACTAACTGCTGATCAAGATCAGAGAGGCTAAAAGGAACTAGTAAAGAACCAGACACTGGAAAACAATTGGAGTCCATCGCAAAAATGCTATGCTGCTAGGCCAGCTGATCCCACAAGGAAACAATTTATAAAATCGATGTAACAAGGAACATTCCTCAACCAAAACATTATATGCAATTCTGATTTTTATTTTTTTTTGTGCTTTCATTTGCCCATGACCATGAAGTTTGCAATGTCATTGTGTGCATCATCCTATATATATTCTGCTTTTGTAATCATTGTATTGCTAATCGGAATTCATGATGCTTACTACTACCATGATTGCTTCTCAAAGAAAGAAGAAGGGGAAGTTACAGTGCAAGTATTACCAACTCATCGCCAATGAGCATGAAAAGACAGAGACCAACTCCCTGAGGTCAATAAGAAGGAAAAGGCTAATTAGATATCTTAAGACACCAGGATATAAGACGTGAGATTGTGAAGGGGGCCCAAAAGATCCAAAGATAAGGGGCTGTGGCCGAAAGATCTTCAAAGCTCTCATTGCATTCGTGCGCACCATGCACGTAAAGCACTTGACCCTGAATGGAAACATAAAAGCTTGCATGATGTTGTGGATTGCATCCTCCAGGTCAATTAAGCTCCGGAATGTCTCCTGATGACTTTTCTGAATTCACAACCGATGGCTGAAAAAAAGATTATGACGCTATTGCTGATGTCATTGAGAAGGACTTGTTGAGAGGATTTAAACTGCTTGAGGACATGAAAGACTGGGTTAAGCTTCTGCGGGCTAATCCTCTCAAGAATAGGTACCCCGTTCGCTGTCATGTGGCACTAATGGCTCCCAAACCCAATGTTGCACATTTTCTTGTCCTCTATAAGAGATTTCGCCAAGAGCAAAAGTTAGCTAGCCTTAAAGTTCCAGATGGTAAAGACAAACAAAAAGTTATCGTTGATAACATACTAGCCGGTGATACTTCAAAAGATCATGTTTAGATGACGGATGTTCAAAGGAATAAGTACATGGAAGAGGTCTCCACTCATAAGAGGGAGCTATACCCAGATAACATAGGCGGCCTACTGAAACTTGCAAGAGATTGCACGCAACATCTTCTAGATCACTCAGTCGAAGTGAATAAGATAAAGTTCAAATACAAGGACACGTATTTCATGATTGAAAGCTGCTTCACTGATTTATTTCATCAATTTTAGAGAGCAATGATGCAAGCTAAATTTAATGACAACAGCTTGAAACAAACAATGTAATATTTCATATAAGCAGGTATAATATCTCAGACCAGTAATTCTAATTTGCATGTTGTTTCTAATCCTGTATGATATCAACACAACCCAACCTTGTATAACAGGACAAGAAACAACATGCAAATTAGAATTACTGATCTGAGATATTATACCTGCTTACATGAAGCATTACATTGTTTGTTTTAAGCTATTGTCCTTAAATCCAGCTTGCACCATTGCTCTCTGAAATTGATGAAATAAACCGCCGAAGCAGCTTTCAATCATTAAGTACATGTCCTTGTATTTGAACTTTATCTTATTCACTTCGACTGAGTGGTTCAGAAGATGTTGCGTGCAATCTCTTGCAAGTTTCAGTAGGTTGTCTGTGTTATCTAGGTATAGCTCCCTCTTATGATTGAAGACATCTTCCACATACTTATTCCTTTGAACATCCATCATCCAAACATAATCTTTTGTAGTATCACTGGCTGGTATGTTATCGACGATAGCTTTGTGTTTGTCTTTACCATCTGGAACTTTAAGGCTAGCTAACTTTTGCTTTTGGCGAAGTCTCTCAGAGGACAAGAAAATGTGCAACCTTTGCTTTGGGAGCCATTAGTGTCACATGACAATGAACAAGGTACCTATTCTTAAGGGGATTAGCAAGCAGAAGCTTAACTTAGTCTTTTATGTCCTTAGGCAGTTTAAAGTCTCTCAACAAGTCCTTCTCAATGACATCAACAATAGCGTCATAATCATTTTTCCGCCGTCAGTTGTGAATTCAGAAAAGTCATCAAGAGACACATTCCGGAGCTTTATTGACCTGAAAGATGCAATTCACAACATCATGCAAACTTTTTTGTTTCTATTCAGGGTCAAGTGCTTTCCGTGCATAGTGCGCACGAATGCAACGAGAGCTTTGAAGATCTTTCGGTCATAGCCCCTTATCTCTGGAAACTTTGGGTCCCCTTAAGAATCCCGCGTTTTATATCCTAGCGGTTTAAGATATCTGATTAGCATTTTCCTTCTTATCGACCTTAGGGAGTTGGCCTCTACCTTTTCATGGTCATTGGTGATGAGTTGGTAATACTTATGCTGCAACTTCCCTTCTTTCTCTGAGAAGCAATCATGGTGGCAGTAAGCATCATGACTTCATATTAACAATACAATGATTACAAAAGCAGAATATATAAGATGATGCACAATGGCATTGCAAACTTCATGGTCATAGGCAAATGAAAGCACAAAAAACAAATCAGAATTGCAAACTTCTAAATCTAGCCTCATTGCAGCAATAACTGCATATGATCGAACAACACCTCTGCAGGTAAATACTTGCAATCTCTATACAGAATTCTATTCACAACAAATATAACAGGAGCACATTTCAGCCTACAAGAGACAAACAAAGCTCTAACGTGACAAATGTCTATGCCCCTTTTATTGACCATGCACGCCAAAATTTCTTTGGCAGCTTATCCATCCTCAAGCACAACATCTTTGGCGCCATGATTCTTGTTGGCGATTTTAATATCTGTAGGTATGCTATGCTCATGAGAAATTAATGAAAACACAAATCGAACAGCAATGGAAAACTTGAACAGCTGTATGAGTGATCCAGGGTTAATGGATGCGTGGGCATTCCTAACAGAAAATACAACTGGTCGACAAGAAAAAGAAAGCACAAACAAATTAACTTTCGGTACCAATTATTAACAATTCACCAACGACTCGTCCCAGTAGGCCTGCCGGCATTAGATCTTCCGATCGATCGGAATTACGAGCGCAGAAGCTGCCGCGCGCATGCATGGAGCAGCACACGGTGCCTAGCATTCGATCGTTCGCACGAAAACCCAACAAAATCCACGAGCGATCCACACGAAATCCAAGCTAGCTACACCACAATCAAACCCTTCCCTCGGCCTAATCGTACCTTAGGGTTACAAGCAGAGCAAATCGGTCGATGGATGCGCGCGCACACATGCACAAATCCCGAAGCAAATTAAACCCGCAACGCGCGATCGCTAATGCTAGCTAATGGGGGCGGACATGGAGGAGGAGGAGGGCTTGAACAATATCTTACCGACGAGGAAGACAACGACGAGGCAGGCAACCCACTCCGGTGTGGGCTTCGCTGCAAGTACGCTTCGCTTCGCTTGTCTCGCGCTCCCGACCGGCCGGTCGGCCGCGGAGTAGCCGCGGCGGCGCGCTCTGTGGGAGACGACGGGCCGCTTCTGCTGCTGCTGCTGCTCTGAATAGGTTTGCTATACTATACAATACTTTTTTTGAGAGAGAGAGAGGATACTATACAATACCTACTACGGAGTACTAAACCTGCCTGCGGTGCGGGTGAAGGGGTGGCCCGGCCCAAGAGAGATGGAAATAGAACAAAATCGAAAGCAAATAGATCCGGCCCAAGCCTAAGAAAAGGGTAAGGGGGAAAAAGACGGACACGGTTACACCGTCCTCCTGGAAGCGTCGCGTGGCCGCCACCGTCCTCCGGCCCGGCCGCCGTGGCCGAGCAGGCAAAAAGGGCCGAAAGGAGCGAGCCGAGCTTTGCTTTCGGTGAACCCTACCCCGGCCGGCCGTCCGGCTGTCCGTTTGAGTACGAGGAGGGAGGGGGTCACTGGGCAGAGGAGATCGAGGTGAGGGCAAGTTTGTTCCATCATAGACTGACTGACCAAGAAAGAAAGATCTTCTCTTCTCGTGGTTCTGGGGGGTGGTGGTAAACTGGTAATGCTGCTCTGCTTTCCTCTGTTCTGGGAGGGAGGAGGAGATGCATCATGCATGTGAAGAAGAAGAAGACTGCTCTGGTCTGGGTGGGACTTGGACTGCGGTTACTAGTACTACTACTCCGTATTCACTAGGATCAGTATGTGGTTGAGTCCTACCCTATCCTTCGCGCTCGTGCCCCGTCTGCCCAGGGGCCAGGGCCCAGCCCAGTATCTGTAGAACGCACCGCCGCCGCAAACCACATTAAAGCAGAAAATTCTCCTCACCTCACCTCTGCCCTCACCGCCGCGGTCGCCGTGGAGAGAGAGAGATCCTCCACCGCCGCCTCTCACCTCCTCCCCCGCTGTAGGGGAGGAAGCGACGCCCTTAATCGTGGCCGACCAGCCAGTTGGAAGTCGGATTTGGGGGGAAATGTTATCCCGAGTCCGATCCGATCGCGGATTCCTATCCGAGTGCACTCATCTTCCTTTTCGGATCGATCGAGTCTCCTCGATATAAGGAAGAGAGTGCCCCAGCGATGGCTGCATCCAAGTCGATCCTTCGTGTTGGCACACAGAGAAGAGAAGAGAAGAGAACCGGAGAAGACGAGGAGGAGGAGGAAGGTAACAAAGAAGAGGAGAGGAGGATATGTCGAAGCGGCAGTGGACGACGCTCCAGCCCTGTGACCGCACGGGCACGGCCAAGCGGTGCAAGCAGCAGCAGCATCTCTATCTCGTATGGACGATTGGGAAAGGGGATACAGCGTCCGCACGGTAGACGTGGGCGCCTTCGACTCCGACTCCGGCGCCGACGCCGACCTGGACTCGGCGGCCGAGCCCCTCCCGGAGCCCCCCCTCGTCCGCCTGGAGGCCCAGCACGGCTACTCCTGGTCCTTCGCGGCGCACGGCACCAAGATACTCGCTATGCAGCCCTCCGGCTGCGCCGCCTTCCCCGTCTTCGACATCGCCACGAGGGGCCTCACCCTCTGCCGCTGGCCGCACAGGGCCTTCCGAAGGGTGCAGGGCAAGCCCTTCTTCGCGTCCGTCGCCGGCAGGCTCTACATGCTCTCGCGGCACTACATGGCCGCGCTTGGCGCCCCGCCCCCGCCCGACGACACGCGGGCGGCGGCATGGTCCTGGAGCCAGATCCCCTCGCCCCCGCCGTTCGACGGCAACTGCATCCTGTCTTCGGCAACGCACCCGGATGGGCGGACCCTCTTCATCTCCGCACAGGGGAGCACCTTCTCCCTGGACACCGACAGCCTCGAGTGGACATGCCAAGGCAAGTGGCTCATGCCTTTCAGAGGCCAAGCCTACTTCGACGGCGAGCTGGATGCCTGGGTGGGCCTCTGCCGTCACAAGGGTGGCATCGGCCACATCTGCTGCTGCGACATCGCCGCCGCCAATTGCAGGACCCTGCCGCCTGGAAGCTCGGCAAGGACCAGCTGTTCGCGCAGACTCGAGAGGCACCTAGGGTCCACGCTTCTCTACATGGGCAACAGCAACTACTGCCTGATTGAGTCCCTAGCGCGACAATGAGGATGATCTGAAGCGCCCGCGAGACCACTACTACCCGCACAACCGTGTGCTGTATGTCACCACATTTGTTCTCAAGTACGACAAGCAGGGAGAGCTCAGGACTACGGGAGAAGAGTGCGCTCCTATGAGATGACAGACGCTCATCGCTGCTCTGATCGGACATTGAATCCTGTGGCATTTTGGATGTAGGTTGTTACACATATTATTGATGTCGGTCGTCAAATGAAGGATCAGGTTAGTTGTTCGTGTAGCTTATTTTCCAACCATGTGTTATTCCCTTATTTTGGCTCCTCCCATTGAAGTATTATACTAGCATGGTTAGTTGTTCGTGTATGTCAAATATTTTTTTGTTGACTTGATGTACCCTAAAAAGGAACAAAAAAGGTTTTTTATGATCATACTCTAGTGATTTTGAGATGAAGCATTATAACATTAAATCTTTGCTTCCTCTATCCTTTTGAGTGGAAGGAATACAAGTATACAACTTGAACATAAACATGCTTAGATCAAAAAATTTAAAAAATAGGCACCAAGTGAAAACAATATTAAATAAAGCATGATATGCTCCCAAAATCCAAGCATGTGCTGTTTAGAGATGTTCCGTGCTTGCTGTGGAGGCCATTTTAAGGCACTGGCTTCATCTGAAAAGACTGAGGGAAAGCAATCTCCTTAAGAAGTCTTGGCATCATAAAAAAATCATACACAGCATAAATGATATACAAGGCATTGTTACTTGTTGTGGCCGTTGTCCAGAGTGGTTTTGCAGTTCAAAGGCTAAAGATAATTGTGATGTAAGGAGAATTCAGGCTCTAGGGGTTGATTACCCTGATCTCTTAACCCATGTAAAAGTCGTGTTCTCAATTTCTTGTTTGTAGCATCAATCTAGAATTTGCATCCAGGACCAGGGTAGATCTGCATTACATATCACTATCAATATCTGTAACCCTTTGTATCGTTGTTTGTAGCGCCGATCTGGGATTTGCAGCAACAGGAATCGATTCCACTCTTGCGAACCTAGTAAGCTATGTATGAATTAATTTGAGCGAACTCTGCAGCTAAAACTCGTGTGGAAAGCTAATATGCTATTGTCTGCCACATTCCATGTTGGGAATGTATTTTAAACTTGAGCATTTTTCGCCCATACAGAAAGGGTGGTTTTATGTGGAGTCTACAGACCTTGTGTCATTCTTTTTTTGGACAAATGACACTTTTGTCAAAAGAGTGACATAATGCTCATAAGTTAGAATGTACCAAAGCTAAAATTGTTTCATTTGGTATTCTTCATTTATGTTGATCTTATTTTTTAATGAACAATTGATATCTAAATTCCACCAAGGGAGATTAAATAGTGTATATTTATAATGTTAATGGTATTTTTCCACTTCTTTTGTCCAATGTTTCAGTAGCTGATCGCGTGTTCTTTGGATGGATAGCATGGAAATTGGGTGATAGATTTGTCGGTGTATCTCATCTTGTTTTTCAACTCTTGTTCTGCAGTTTCAGTGTTGTAGGTTAGATGTTATGGGGATGATAGACCCTAGTATGACAGTGGTAACAGTGCTATGCAGCAAGTTTAAGTAATAACACATTCAAATTGATTTGATCACTTATTCTGTGGCTAATATGGTTTGTGCTTACCACAGAAGAAATCTCAGGATGCTTACCCCAGAGTCCAAATACCATTTTCCACATGGGGAAAAACCTTCATAGTGTTAAGCTCCTGATGATTCGTGGCTTCAATATTTTGTTTCAGTAGCAAGTTGGTAATATGACTTTGAACTTCATTGTACGCACACAACTTTAACGGAGTCGGTATTAAGGTCCTTATCAACAGATCTCTTTTTGAAGCCTCACTGTTTCGAAGGTCTCTCTGACTGTTTGTAGTCGGAGGAACGTTGGTAACCACATTGTTTCAGCAGCACGACATTGGTGGTTCTAGCTTGGTACATGTCAATTCTCCGGTGGGTATGGCTGATGAGAATATTGCCCATTGCAAATTAATCTTGTCTAGTGTATTAATCTGTGTTTTGCCTTGATAAGCTTATTCATATCAGTTCGGTGTTGTTGTGCTTTCAGCTTGATTTGGCTAGGAACAGCTCTTATGACCTATGTATGGTTCAGTTTGAGGACCTGAAATGTTTTTTTGATGTAAGGACCTGAAATGTTACATGGCTTGTATCTTGTATACCCTGTGGTTAAAGTTGGTCGTTTGGCTGCAGCCTTGCATTGTGAGTTAATATACAGTGCCCAAGTCAACAGTTGTAACTAGGTAGCTAGTACTAGTTTTTCTTGACCTGTTCTTCGGCTGTCATTCACACCCGTCATCAGGGCCGCCGTATTTTCAGCTTCATTCGTGGTATTTTCAGAACGAAAAAAATGCATAGATGGAAAAAAAAATAACGATACACCCTTGTCGAGGGGGCCCACCGCCCTCACTAAGACAGTGACAACCCAAGAGCTCGCGATGCCTCGGAGGGGCCCCACAGGTCACGACGAGGCCCCTGAGGGGTCCCGAGGCCCCCGTGGGAGTAGCCAAGACCCTGAGGCGAATCCTGAGGCACTGGTGTCCCAAGGTCCCGGCGGTGCCCGGCCCCGGAGGGTCCCGGTCCCCGGGAGCATGACCCAAGACACTCGGCTGGCTACACGGCGGTCTCCGCCACCGGCCAATGGAGATAATGAGGTAGACCGGGTCCACCACCCGGGTAGGCTAAGGTCCAGGGAGGACCACCGTGCTCCCAAACCTACTCCTAGGCTTAGAAACTCCCCTGCAGCCCCTATGTTCTAGGTACTTCACTAGGGGTACAATTGTAATTCCCTGTATCTGGGCAGGAGGCTATAAGTAGCCCTCCTCCCTCACCATGTAAGGGGGACCTTTTTTGGACAATAAAAGATAAAGGCATTCCTAGTCGAGCTCCACATCCGGGACCCTTCGGTCCATCTCTATAAGGCCGAGGGTCTCCTTCACATCGTTCGTCCAGCTTTGCTCCACGATAGTTGGCGCCGTCTGGGGTTCAAGTGAAAGTCACAAGGCCCGAGGTTGTGATGGCCCTCGCAAGGCCACGCCCAAGGTCTCCACTACTAAGCCCTCGATAGACCATTTGTCAATGTCTTTTGTTGGGGTGGTTAGTCGTTCTAAGACGTGAAATATCTGAAATACTCCTAGAAAATAATGACATGTTTATGTGTTGATTTAGCATTAACATGATTGTTTTCTTATTTTCTTTCCAATAAAATGCGGTAAATTGCCCCGGTTTCATACTTAACTAGGGAAAATAATATAAGAAATTTATGTCAAAATTTGTACACAACAATCCATGTCAAACATCCAACAACACATATGAATAAGAATCGATCCGCACAGAGTAATTGGTTTTAACAACATTCATCATATCCGAGCTAGTGGCGCCGACGGACGACGTGGTTGATCAGATCGAAGGGCGCCAAGACGCTTAGGATGGAAGGGTGGACTAGATCTCGAGCGGCGGCGGCGGTGGGAGTCCGCTGGCCGACGGATAAGGTGGCGCAGTGTTGAGCGAGTTGGCAACGGCCGCGACAGGAGGGAGATGGTGGTGGCAACTCGAGGATTGGTGGCGGCGGTCGGAAGGATCGGGCGGTCGCTCGACAACGTGGGCTAAATCCAAGTGCCTGGCGCGGGAGGCTTGGTCTCGCATCGACGGACGAGACGGCGCGGAGTCGAGCAAGTTGGTGGCGTGGCAATGGGAGGAGATGGCGGCGGCATGGAGTTGCTCTCTCGAGTTTAACGGAAGGGGGGGGCGGGACGGGGTTAAGGTTCGCTCTTCAAGCTTTTTATTCGGTGGCAAGATCGGTAATTTCAACGAACTCTAGCGGCAAAAGGATAAATCCAACCCGCAAAAAGCCCATAAAGCACCTCTTGCAAACCCCAAACAAGGCCTACATTGATTTTGGCATGGATACCTGTCGACTTCAATCTGGGTTTCCAAGTTTGCATTGGGAAAGCTCTCATAAAAAGACTTGCATTGGGAAACATTTATAGAATCCAATGGTCAGCATACAGAAAAATAAGTCTATTTTTATTTCAAGCATCATCTAATCTGAATACATGCAGCAATTGCATCCTTTAGTAGTGCACCCCATGTCCATTCACCATGGATTGGAGACGCTGCCCATAATTTCGGTTCCTCACCCCCAGCCCAGCATCCCTAACTAATAAAAATCACTAGGGCAAGGAAACGATGGCATGGAGTATCATTGTAGAGATAGGGTGTCCTTGGAATGAACCCTTGGCTGCCATCGTGTAGTATGTGGATACCGGCCGCAAGTGAACAATAAAGCAAAAAAAAGGTTGGATAAGGAGATTTAGAGCTAGTTACAGGCTTACAGCTAGTTCCAGAACACTTAAAGGTGCTCGACTAGAATGTTCTAAAGATCTATAAGCTAAGTCTGTTCGAGTGAACACTGAACAGATGACTACAATTAGGACAAGAATTAACGACACGTTTGGATGGATACGGATTAGGTCGAATCCATTCACTAAGTGGGAACAGTCTAACTCCATCCAACTAGATCTACAATGTGAAGACTAGCCCAAACAATACTACAGCAGCAGGCAAAGGATGTAAGTTGGCACATGAAGGAGAATGATCTACTCACAGTAGCACTGTACTGATTCTTTATTGTGTTCCTGTGTACAAAACTACACATTCACAGTACATTATCAACAAGCACAAGAAAACTTAGCTTCAAGATTAGGAAAGAACAGCAAGAAAGTAAACAAAAAAAGTTTGGGACCTGAAAGAGCATCTTAATAATGTTTTGTGGCCAACCTGACATGCATAAACTGACAGGATACAAGTTTTAGACCCTAAGTGTTACAAACGCTTTATCCTCATTTTTTTAGCACTATAGCCAATAAAAAAGTGGACCACTGCCCAGCAACCAGGCAACATCTGGTTCCAAACATTATATATAAACTCACAGTAACAGCTACACAGTCGGACAGTCCATTTCTCTACTCCACCTAGATTTCAACTTCCATTTGTTTCACATTTCAAAGCTAAAATGAAACTGTTAGAGATATATGTATAGTTTGTTATTCCCCATTGTTATGAGGGGTTCTTTGCATATTCACCACATGTACTTTGTGTATATATACCGGCCCATTGGCTTCATATTGAATACAAGCGCTATTCATAACATGGTATCAGAGCAAACTAGGGTTAGGGTTTTCACGCCTCACGTAACAGCGCCGCCTCCCTCGCCATGCTGTTGCCGCCATTGCCGGTTGTGCTTCATCTTCGTGGTCGCTCGTCGGCCTCTCCGCCTGATCTGCCTCCTCGCGCCTCGTCACGCGCCGCCGGATCCCGGCTTCGTGGTCGTTCGTCGGCCTCTCCGCCGGATTCGCTTCCCGCGCCGCGTCGTCGAGCTACTCAGACTAACGCCCGACGCGACGCTGCTGTTGGGACGGGATCGACGCCGACTGCCGCCGCCTGCCGCCAATCGCTCGAAGCCGCTGAAGCCGCTTCGCCGCTGCCGCGCGCGCGCCGCCGCTGGGGAGTTTTGGCACCGAGCCGCTAATCGCATGCCGCCACTGCTGCTGCCGCTGCCGCTGCCGCTTCGCTGCTGCTGCCGCCGCGCCGCTGCCGCCGCCGCTGCGCCGCCGCCGCCGCCGTTAAGAGCAAGGGAACCTTAGTTTCGGTTCCCGTGCCTCTTTTGTGCTATAAGGCCGGCCGAGTGTTTAGTCAAGCCACGCCCAAAAAAAAAAAAGAAAAAAAAAAAAGGAAAAAAGAGAAATCTAAGAGAGAGAAAAACGTTGATCTAACCGCCGCGCCGCCCAAATACCGTTAGATTTCGCCGTCTTGGTCGCCAGGTTGCCCAAAGACGCTACCAATGGGTACTGCTTTCTCCTCGTTCTTGGTGATCTTCGATGGTGTTAATTACACCGACTTCATGTCTCACATGCGCATTCATATGCGTGGTCTTCGCCTCGGGCATCCTCTCTGGCGATGTCATCCGCCCGCTTTGCCCTACTCCTCCGACGGAGCTCACAATACAGGCCGCCTCGACAAATGACAAGGTCATTGTTGAGGCCGCTCAACTTGTCGATGATGAGGCTGCCTCTACCTACCAAGAGGCTCGATTTCTACAAGGATCGACCGCCGCTTATACTGGGCAGTACGACGACGACGCCGGCCGTCATTGTCCTCATTGCTAGTGTCCAAATTTCGCCTTCTTCCGAGGTTGTAGGACTCTCTCTCGCTTTCAGATGTTGACTCACCTTCGTCGGCCACGAGCCCTCCGGTGATGCCTTGTACTGTCCGTGGTCCGCCAGAGCACTCTTCAGCAGGTGATGCTACTGTTGACGCTTTTACACTCGAGCTCATTGTCGGGCGCCGCTTGACTCTCTCCGCGACCGCTGGTGTCGCTTTGTCCGCCGCTTAGCCGCACGACGCCGACTGGAGTTTCAGCGGTCTACGAAGTTCCTTACGCCTTCGCCCCGAAGTTCGAGCAATGGCGCGTTCCAGCCTTGCACGCCACCCTCGTGTCACTCTCCGGAGGCTCTTACCGAGATACGCGCGAGGAGACTACGCCGAGTGGTGCTGGTCTAATGCCACTCCCCTCTTTCGCCGCCGCCCACCGCTACATCGCTCGCTTCCACGCCAAAGACACCGCTTCTCCATGGCCGCCACAGCGGTGGTGGCCGCCCATCCGGAGGTGGCTGCCTCATCGCTTCCTATCGCGACAAGGTCGCCACATTGAGTCCCAGTGCTATAAGAAGAAGCGCATCTTTCACGCCGTTCTTCTACTAGCATCGACATCGGTGCTTCTACATCGACGCCAGATCGACTACTTCATCCGCTCTCATCGAAAGGTGAGATAGCCAGACTTCGACGCCGCTTGCCGCTTGTGTTCTCCTCGACAGTTCTGCAGGTTCTGCATCGACTCTTCAGTAATCGAGAAACCACCTCTACAGTCAGTACCTCCCATGGATTCTTGATTCGAGCATCTTTTCATATGACTTCGATGCTTCCACTCGTCCTTCATTACACCTCTTCATTCTCCCGTTAGTGTTCTCACCGCCGATGGTACCTCTCTTTTCGCCTTTGGTCGAGGATCTCTTAGCAACTCATCCTTTCATGTTCCTTCATTGCTCATGTTCCTCGCCTTACCATGCGCCTTCTTTCTCACAAGGACATCGATCTTGGTTGTCGGGTCATTCTCGACTCGACTCTTGTTGTGTTCAGACCGCCACACGGAGCTCGTTGGTTCTGCCCTCGGCGCTTGACTCACAAATACCTGGGAGCTTGACTGCTTCATCTTCCTTCCACGCCACTGTCTGCCGCCAGTCTCTCGCCAATTGGCTTCACGGCTTTTTCCAAGAAGTGGCATCACCGTCTTTGGCCATATGTGTGGCTCTCGTCTGTCTGCCTTTAGTTCGTCGTGGTCTTCGGGTCTGCCTCAGAGACGGTCTTTAGATTGTCGTGGTGTAAGTTAGGCAAACAAATTTGACTTCCTTATCCTCATAGTGAGTCAAGATCTCGGCGTCCATTTGATCTTGTTCACTCGTATGTTTGGGGTCGGCCCTTCGCTTCGAAAGGGGTCATCGATATTATATCATTTTTATAGATGATTTTCTCGCCACACTTGGATATATTTCATGTCTTCTCGTAGTGAGGTTTTGTCTATCTATAAACAGTTTGCTACTATGGTTCGCATACGCTTCTCCACTCCTATTCGTGTTTTTCAGGTCGACTACCGGGCGAGTACCTCTCTCATCACCGCAGCTTCCTTGCCGAGCAAAGCACTCTCGCCGCTTCTCTTGTCCCGTGCTCATGCTCGAATGGTGTTCTTTGAGCGCAAGCATCGTCACCTCTTGAGTCGGCTCTGCACTTATGATTGCCGCCTATTCCACCTCATTTTGGGCCGAGGTCGTTCCATCGCCACCTATCTCGTCAACATCCAGCCTTTCTTCGCTCTTGTGGTGCAATCCCTTTTGAGCATCTCTATGGTCTCCTTCGACTACTCGCCCTTCGTCTGTTTTATCGTTTTATACGCTTCTTCTCGCCGAGAACGTACCAAACCGACCGCCACCGTTGAGTGTGTTTTTCTAGGATACAAGGTCGAGCACAAGGGCTATCGTGTTGGATCTGTTGGTCGACGGATGCGGATTTCTCGATGTGACTTTCGATGAGTCTCGCCCTTTCTATCCACGCCCTGTCTCTCCTTCGCTTCCTCTCAGGAGTCTCTGTCCTTTTGACCTTTCCAGATACACCTATATCTGCTTTTGCCCTTGCCTACCCGGGCCCCACCGAGTCTCCACATATTCCCACTCGTGGCCTCTCCGCCAAGTTATCGCCGCCGCTTCTCTCGCGCTCCTCAGTTCCCCACTACACTCGCTCTACACTCGCCGACCTCAGATTGAGGATCTTCCAGATGAGTCATCCTCTTCGATGATCCATCTTCCCCGACGGGTCATCTTCTCCTCGCCACGCCTCCGCGATCGCTACCGCTTGCCCCCGCCTGCTTTTGCCTTTTGTCGGGCGCAGCCTACTCGTGAGCTCGCTCTTCACGGATGTTTATTTCACCCCGAGTGGCAAGATGCCATGGCCAAGAGATTGCTGCCCTTGAGCGCATCTTGGTACTTGGGATCTTGTTCCTTTCCATCTCACTCTCGCCCCATCACGTAAGTGGGTCTATAAGATTAAGACTCGCCTCGATGGCTCTCTTGAGCGCTATAAAGCGCGCCTTGTTGCCCGTGGCTTCCAAAGAGAGCATGGTCGTGACTACGACGAGACTTTTGCTCCCCGTGGCTCACATGACCACCGTCCCGACTCTTCTTTCGGTGGCGTCGTTTCGCCATCGGGTCTGCTTTACGACTTGATGTCAAGAATGCCTTTCTTAATGGCGAAGTTGCGTGAGGAGGTCTACATGCATCCGCCACCGGGTATTCTGCTCTCGAGGGCATGGTCTGCCGCCTTCGCCGCTCTCTCTATGGCCTTAAGCAAGCCCCTCGTGCTTGGTTTGAGCGCTTCTCCTCGTGGTCATCGCCGCGGCTTTTCCGCGAGTGATCATGATCCTGCGCTCTTTGTCCACACTTCGCCTCGTGGTCGGACTCTTCTTCTTCAGTATGTTGATGATATGATCATTCGGAGATGATTCTCGAGTACATTGCCTTTGTCAAGGCTCATCTTAGTGAGCGCTTCCTTATGTCGGATCTTGGTCCTCTTCGTTACTTCCTTGGGATTGAGGTTACTTCCACTCCGGATGGTTTCTTTATGTCCCAAGAGAAGTATATTCAGATCTTCTTGATCGTGCCTCTCTCATCGATCAACAGACTCGTTGAGACTCCCATGGAGCTCAATGTTCACCTCCGACCCTCGATGGCGAGCCTCTTTCCGATCCGACTCGCCATCGCCATCTTGTTGGGAGTCTTGTCTACCTTGTCATTTCGTCCGGATATCACTTATCCAGTTCACATTCTCGAGTCGATTCGTTTCGCTCCCACTCAGTTCACTACTGACCACCTTCTTCGAAGTTCTGCGATACCTTGGGACTATCTCTCGCCGCCTCTTCTTTCCACGCCCAATCGTATGCCTTCAGCTTATTCGGATGCTACTTGGGCTAACGATCCTCCGATCGTCGGTCTATCTCGCCATCGGTTTTTCTTGGTGGTTCTCTCATTGCTCGAAGACTTAAGAAATGCATGCAGTTGTCCCGCTCGAGCGCAGAGGTCGAGTTATGAGCTATGGCTCTCTTGACAGCAGAGATTACTTGGCTACGGTGGTTACTTGAGGATTTTGGTGTTTCACACTACACCGACTCTCTTGTCGACAAGACAAAGTGCTATCAAGATGTTCGTGATCCTGTGAAGCATGAGCTCACCAAGCATATTGGTGTTGATGCTTCCTTCATGAGGTCTTGTGTGCATGATCGTGATTGCTCTTCAAGATGTGCCTTTGAGCTTCAGATAGCGGATTTCTTCACGAAGGCCCTGACTCGAGCACAAGATTTGCTTTTACCTCTCCAAACTCTGTTGTTGATCCACCATGAGTTTGAGGGGGTGTTAGAGATATATGTATAGTTTGTTATTCCCCATTGTTATGAGGGGTTCTTTGCATATTCACCACATGTACTTTGTGTATATATACCGGCCCATTGGCTTCATATTGAATACAAGCGCTATTCATAACAGAAACTAGATCATAAAAGTAGAAATGAGGTACTTGACATCCATCACCTATGACAGCAGAAGAAAAAAAATCACAGAAAAAGAAGAAGGTTCTTTCAGGCCTGGGAGCAGTGGAAAGCAGGGAAGTCCCACGAGCTTCTTGATTCATCACTATGTAATGGCACTATGTAATGGGCACCAAATAACTCAGATCATCAGATGCATTCATGTGGCGATATTGTGTATTCAAGACTGTCCTATGTGTCGGCCTACCATGTTGGATGTTCTCTTCTGATGCTACCCAGCGAGAGCGTCTTCATGAGTAGTGCCGAGAGGGGCAGCTCAGAACTGTACTAGTAGTTCTCATGTTGATGTTCATATTTGAGTACACATTTGTAAAACTATTTGTAGAACTATCTTTTATATTCTTCATCCGACTGTTTTTTGAAATGGATGGCAGGAGATCTGTCCATTCATTTGATTACAAACACCAACACCCGTCCGAGAGGACACACCGAGACAAAGAACACCACAACACCTCACCTAGTCTTCATCCGACTATTCTTTTTGCCTTTTCGCACTATGTAGCGTTTGGCCCCGCTGGTCTTGGTAAAGGATAGCTAAAGACGTGTATGTGTAGTGATGATTCTTCTTTCATCTTTCACTTTCTGGTTTCTAAGGGTGTTGTGAATATGATATGTAAATGATAACGCCTAATCCCACAAAAATCAGTCAAAGGTCTCTTCCCTGGAATTTAGTTTAGTCAGAATTTGGTAAGGAGGTTTCCCTTCACTGATTTTTATCTTGTGTTGTTATATTTTATTCTCTCTACATAACCTTGGTGCAACATGCCAGCATGTGATCTGCATTGCATGTGTTTCTTTAATGAATCTAGTATTTGTGCATACCGTGACGTGCTACGGCTATGCACTCATTGTTGTTTCTTCTACGCAGGTGTAGCTTTGAATTGTTCAATGAGATCACTACCAGAGCAGCTCTTCGTGGCAATGCTTCAACTGACCTGATTAATCCTTCAGAGATTTAACCCCATGTCGCTTCACCTTCATCATCGGATGGTGCCTAATACATACCGTAGCAAGACAGGTTTTTCTTCTTCTCTTTCTGAAGCAGAGCAGTGAGATGTTGAGCATGGGGCTTGGCTAGTTGGTCAAAACACAACGCGATGAGTCCAACTTAGAACGTCTCCCCGCGTGGCGAGCTGAGCCGGCGCGCGCCGTCGAAGCCGGATTCCATCGGACGGACCCAGCACAGAAACCAATCGGACGGCGTAGACGAGAATTGCGGCATCCAACGGTCCAAAAAAAACCGACGTGGCCACCCTCCTTGAGCTTGAAGTTAGCCTCCTTTTATACAGAAGGATGGGCAGAGCTCCTGCCGCACTATACTCATGAAGTTCACCTCAAGAGTCAAGCGTCAACTAGACACTACCGCCGGTATGTGTCCTCCTTTACGACCATAACTTATTTAATGAGCATATATGATGTCCAGCTCATACTTTTTTTTAGTCGGTCCAACTCATCTTTTTATTACAGTCTAAAGAATAAACAACACATGATGCTTACTTCTATTATATTATTACTTGCAGTTCTGGCCATGTGGGAAAATCTCAAAGGGATATTTTGTTTCATAACCATACCTTGGTTGCTTGCAGTTCTGGCCAAGGTGTGATGTATTTACAGTTTTACATGTTACTTCATATATTTATGGTTTTCTCCTTGATTTCTGATTTTACCTTGATTTATGACTTTACACATATGATTTTCTGATTATCAGATATGATGATAGCTTCATAACCATACCTTGATTTGTGATTTTACACATCTGATTTTATGATTATCAGATATGACGATAGATTCATAGTATGTGTGGTCATGCAGCATGGACTTCAGAAGTTGTTCATTTGATTGGAATTCATCTGATTTTGCTCTGGAGCTTAAGAAAAAATCAGAAGTTGTTCATTTGATTGGAACTCATCTTGAGCTATAACTTCAAATTCATTTTGTTTGTTGAATGGATATAAACCATATTGTCTGTGGTTTCAATATGAGAGGAATGCTCAACTTTCAATCTGTCAATTTGATTTTCAGGTTTTTGTTTTTGGATGAAATCTGTAATCTGATATGTAGAGATGCAGTCAGCTCACCAATTTTCGACCGAAATGTGGCCGATTTTTTCGAAATTTTAATTTTAGTTTGAAAATTTCGGCCGAAATCTGCTGAAAAACCGAAAATTGGCTGAATCAGATTTAGAGATTTAACCCCATGTCGCTTCACCTTCGTCATCGGGTGGTGCCTAATACATACCTTAGCGCCCCCCGGGACCTGATTAATCCTTCAGAGATTTAACCCCATGTCGCTTCACCTTCATCATCGGATGGTGCCTAATACATACCGTAGCAAGACAGGTTTTTTCTTCTTCTTTCTGAAGCAGAGCAGTGAGATGTTGAGCACGGGGCATGGCTAGTTGGTCAAAACACAACGCGTTGAGTCCAGCCTAGAACTGGCCAGACGAAGGTCTCTTTCGTGGCGTCTGGTTTCAGCTACATCTGCTCATCTTGTTGACAAATGGAGCACAGAAGTTGGGAAGCTTCTCGGTAAGCTCCTATCTTCAGCGCCGGCTGATGGTTCGTTCAAATGTCAGTACAATCTCCTCTTTCTTTACCTTAGAATGTTGATGCTGAATCATGATCATATAGTCCATGCATATATGGTTGGCTTAGTCTAGCTCTCAAGATAACAATCAAACCTTAAAATTTTGGTCATGTACGACTACTGGAGTGGACCGGCCACCCATCCCCATTGGACAGAGCAGGCTAGCATTATCCCGGATTTGGATTCGGGTTGATACGGATTTTTCGAGATACGGACACGGACGGATACGGATTATTCGGATAACTTGACAGATAGTATACACATAAAGAAAAGATATAATTTCCCCATTGGACCGATCCGAAGGCATTCCTCTTTCGTGGCGTCTGGTTTCAGCTACATCTGCTCATCTTGTTGACAAATGGAGCACAGAAGTTGGGAAGCTTCGGTAATCTCCTACCTTCAGCGCCGGCTGATGGTTCGTTCAAATGTCAGTACAATCTCCTCTTTCTTTACCTTAGAATGTTGATGCTGAATCATGATCATATAGTCCATGCATATATGGTTGGCTTAGTCTAGCTCTCAAGATAACAATCAAACCTTGAAATATCGGTCATGTAGGATGTGTGTACTTTGGCCCTGCTGACACAGCCATCTGGCCACCTCTATCCGGACGCAATCGGTTTGGCCGTTTGGTTCTAATAATACAGTTGACCTAGCCTGTCCTATTACTTTATTCTCTTTTTTAGAAGACCTAGGCAAGTCTCCTTTGAGCTGGTTACCTTTTTTCCACATAGCGCACAGCTAGCCTGTCTCGTGGAGCTGACTTGCTACCACTAGCTACCAGCGAATAGAAGGCCCGCAGTCGCTTGGTACAAGCTAAGGCAAGCTTGGAGGAAGAGACTGGGAGTAGGAGGAAGGAGAAAAAGAGCCAATCGAGAGACTGGAAAGAAGAGACTGCGAGGGAAAGAGCCAAGAATTGAAGGTTAGTGATCGGGCGCTTGCTTAATTTCATTGTGATCAGAAATGCAGATAGGCTAATTTTCTGTTGTTCGTCGGCTTAATTAAGCAGCTGAGCTAATTTGATGTGCAGATTGTGCTGTAGGGCAGCAGGATCGATGGCCGATCCAGTGGGCTGCCTGAAGCAGATTGCGGAAGTTGCGCTCAAGATCAAGGAGGCGGTGGAGACGGCTCGCCAGAACAAAAAGGATTGCCTTCGGATCGGAAGGCGCGTGGAGAGAGCCCGTCTTTCGCTGTCGCTGTGCGAGAACAACGCGGAGTTGATGAAGGAGTCGGCGGCGATCGCCGCGCTTGAGGCGCTCGGCGAGATCCTTGGCGAGGCCCTCATGCTCGTCACGGCCTGCCAGGAGAGGAGCTTCATGTGCCTTTGCTGGACGGCTGGGAAGCTGTCCAAGCAGTTAAGTAAGGTGGATCAGGATATATCGAGTATACACTCGACGCAACGTTTGCCATCTTGGCCATCTTGTTCTACCTTATTTCGGAACAAAATAAAGACAGTGCTCATCCTCCGCCCCCATCCCTAGAGGTATGATTATTTTGGGCCTACATACTATAGTGTTTTTGTTATGGTATCATACGGTACATAAATAAAAGATAGTATGCGTGAATCATTCCATGTCTACCAGATTTCGATGGACGTCGCCTATCGTTCATACGATCCTGAGCGCGGCTTGTTTGAATAGGGGATTAGCTGTCAAGTAAAAGATATTTTAGTTCAAATTCTGAGTAAATCTAAAGAGATTAAGTCCGATCGAATGTATCTAAACAAGTTATTATTTTCCTACTGTTTTCTAAGGAAATTTTCTACTGTTACAGCGCCCCTGACCCCTGCGCCTGAGCCCGAGCTGTGCCCCTGCCTCCTGAGCCTGAGCCTGTGCCTGAGCTGTGGCCCCCGCCCTCAAGCCACCCAAGAAAGATGAGCCCTGCCCACCGCCCCCAAGCCCGAGCTGTGGCCCACGCCCCCGAGCCACCCAAGAGAGAGGCGCCCTGCCCCCGCCCTCGAGCCTGAGCTGTGGCTCCTGGTCCCCTGACTCCGCCCGTGAAACCTTGGACCAAAACCCAAGTACCAGCCACATGCAAGAAATCCTGAAACTGATCATCCCCAGCCTACTGGATCCCTCTCCACCGCGAACCTGCTCCTCGGAGGCATGCGAATCCACAGCACCAACAACACCTGGACGAAGGTGGTTACGGTAGCTCACATAGAAGTCCTTACACACGAACTGCTGGGGCTGCCTCTCCAATGCAAGCAGCCAATCTAGCAAGGAAGGCCTCATCTGAATGCCTTGTTCCACTTACTCCTGGAATGAGCAGAGGGAAGCAAGGAGGCCGAGGCTACGAAGTAGTACCCTCTTCTTCTCAGTTCCTTCTTTCCTTTGTACCTTCAGAAATGGTGTATATATGCGGCGTTAGAAGTTTCTGATGAGTGATGTGGTGGCGCTTTTGCATTTCCGAATCCAGGCTGAAGATGAAGTGACTGTACCGGCATTCGGCGATTGGGATGACTCTAATGCGGCATCAGGCGAGAAGTATACTGGAATTTTCAACAGGGTGAGGAACGACAAATTATCGCCGAACTCTTCTGTGAAGCAACCACCATCTTCTAGTGGCAACCAGGAACATAAAGTAAACCAGGTGTGTGTAAGCTGCTCCCTAGTGTTGAGTACTGTTGATTAGTTGTTAGCCTAAAATAGAATTGTTGAACTGCTCCTACAATAACACAGATCCCAGTATCATTTTGTATAATTCATGCACAAATCAGAGAAAATATGACCAACTATTATCTGGCATCTTGATCTGTAGTTTCTGTTATTATACCTGATTCATCGATGTAGATATATGAATATATAACAACATAAATTAAATATGGGTTATAGAATCTTACAACTAGTAATCCTTTGCTGGGCCACTGATAGAAATATTTATTGAGTTCAATGAACACACTAGGTATTTTTATATATCATGTGTTTACTTTTCATCTGCACTATCAGTATAGTCCCTTGTTGTAGTTAAACACCTTTATTCATGGATTCCTTATATGATTTCAACACAAATAACACTGGGAAACATGCAAATACAGAATAAAATATTTGATCAGTCATAACTCGTAACCACAAGGTGTGCAGATTGAGTTGTTCAGTCTGTCACTCTGTCTAGCCATGTAGTGGTGAATTTATTTAATTGGTAAATTGGGACTGAACAGTTTCAATTGTATGATATTAAGGTTCTTTTATTTGGAAAAGATATATTTATTAAGGTGGTGATACTAGTGACTTCCTATTAAGATAGGACTACACCAAGGGTCATCGTTGAGCCCATACGCTTTTTGCCCTAGTGATGGATTTCGAGGTCACACGGACATACAAGGAGATATCCTTTGTAGGATCATATAGTACAATCAGATTCGGGGGTGTGAATGATTGTACCGATTTTTCCTCCTAATTCAACAGATTTGTCATGCACACGCACCGCTTCGAACAAAAACAATGTCGAGTCAGAGCTCACGTAAACATGACGCCAAATAAGACTATTTGGAATAGATCTCGAGCTTTATTTCTCAAACTTATTCTCAGGTCTACAAACCGCTCCTCATGGCAAACCTCAAAGCTTTCTACCAAAAGACCTCCAAATCCTCGCAAAAGCCACACCAAAGCCACAGAAAAACACTTCCTCTCGCCTCCTTTTATAGGCAGAGACTAATCCGTGTCCTCAACAACATGGACACAAAACTATCTCTTCCTAGAAACAAGGGACCAAGCCCTTCCAAACACGGGTTTATCAATATCTCTAAACCTTCCAAATATGAAACATCTTCCATATCTCCTCACGTCAGAAGCCTTTAGGACTACACCTCCCAAGCTTCTCACAAGATCAAGAACCACCTTTGATCTCCATGTGCTCCAACAGAAGTCTGACCACCTCGTGACATCCTCGATCGCTCAACCTCGATTTCCATCCTAGTCCCGTCCTCCTCATCATCGACTATGACCGTCAGACGCTCAACCTACACATGCAAAGACCAAAGAACATATACTGCATAAGTTCTCCAACTTGACCAAAATCAGCCAACACACGATACCACACTCTCATGCATCAATAAACACTCCTCGATCAACCTTGAAGTCTACGACCACTTCAACAAGGTCTACGAAAAGAATATTGCTCAGACCTCCTGGGAGGTCCTTAAAGACCTTCTGGGAGGTCCTAGAAGACCTCTTGAGTGGTTCTTGAAGACCTCTTGAGAGATCCTGAAAAGACCTCTTGAGTGGTCTTGGAAGACCTCTTGGGAGGTCCTTGAAGACCTCCTGAGAAGTCTTCAAAAGACCTCTGAGGTGGTCGTGAGAAGACCTCCCGTGGTCCCGAAGACCTCCTGGGAGGTCCTAGTCGACCTCCTCAAAGACCTCCTGGGAGGTCCTGGACAACCTTCTCAAAGACCTCCTGGGTGGTCCTGGACGACCTCCCTTTTTACAAAGACCACCCTCTTGGCCTTTTTGCAAATGTTAGTCGCTGGATTCTTGCACTTGGTGATAGCAAGATCCTTACTCTCATCGAGAGGATGACACTTGGAGATGGGGCAATTTTTTCTTTGTTTATTTCTCACACAACGCCGCTCCAACCTGAGGGGTTGGGGATACAAATTTATAGGCTGTTAACCAGCCAAGCATATGCTAAGATGCTAGTCTAAGATGCTCAAGCATATGCTAAGATGCCTAGTCTAAGATGCTGTCCTAGATGCTAGTCAAAAGCTGCTAAGATGCTAGTCTAAGATGTCATGCCCTAGATGCTAGTCAAAAGTCGCTAAGATGCTAGTCTAAAGAGATGTCGTCTTGAAGGGCAAAGAAAAGCCAACACAAGAGACTTATCCATCACTCTCCCCTAAGTCTTGTGTGTCTCCTTGTGAGGAATCTGAGCCATCCCGATCCCGGCGCCAAGCTCCTGAACTTGATTCGCCAAGAGACTTGGTCGAGGTCATGAAATGGTCTTGGGTGTTGATGTAGTTGGTCTTGACGCCCTTCATCCAGCAGCTTCGATGAAGTGATACCTCACCCGGATGTGCTTGTGCGCTCATGGAAGATGTGGTTCTTCACTAAGGCCAAGGCGGACTTGTTGTCCACTCGAGCTCCACTCGCGTCTCTCGCCAAGGAGATCGCTAAATACCGTGCTACCACAGAGCTCGAGTAGAAGCGGTAGTGGGCGCAATGTACTCGCTTCGCAGCCTAGACAAAGCCACTACCGCCGCTTGACCGATCGCCACCGACGGACACTTGCCGAGGAAGTACAAGATTCCGCCGGTGCTTTTGCTCGTGTCGATGTCGCGGCGTGGTCGCTGCCAGATGCCGATGAAGCGCGCCGCCACGGCACCTTGGTAGTGCAAGCCGAGTCGGAGGTGCCCGCGACGTAACGGAGGATCCTTTTCACGGGCACCGTCTTTGGTGCTCGCCGCTTGTCGCCGATGAACCGGCCGACGGCCGACGGTGAACGCTAAGTCCGGCTGTGTGGACAAGGTAGCGAAGGTCCCATTAATGCGCCGCAGATCGTCAAGGCCCACCTCCTCCGCCAGACTCTCACGACTTAGCTTCACCTCTCCTCCATAGGAGCGTGGGGTGGGTTGCAGCTGTGAGGCCGCCACCCACGATGCGCTTAGCGCGAGGCGCCCTGGCGAAGAGAGATGCCGAGTCGTCTCGTGGACCTCGATCCCGAGGTAGAAAGAGAGGGCCCGAGGTCGCTCATCCGAAGGTGGCCTTCATCTCCGCCTTTGAACGCCTCGATCTCCTTCTCCTTGGTACCGGTGATCACAAGGTCGCCGACGAGACGCCTATCGCCAGGCATTGCCTCCTTGCCCGCCGGTGAGACCATGGCCGTGAGCGCTTCGCTAGAATCCCATTTGCTTGAGGTGGAGTCCACCATGCCCAAGCTCATGGTGCTCGCCAGAAGCCGTAGAGGCAAGCCGTAGAGGGCCTTTGCGCAGCGTGAGGACCTTGCTTTTGTCGGGATGATGAATCCCCGGCCGACGGATGTAGACCTCCTCCTTCAAGTCGCCGCTGAGGAAAGCAGACTTGACGCCCATGTGATGGACGCACCAGCCCTCCCCGGGTCCGCGAGGCGAGGAGGAGACGACGGACTCCATCCGCGGCAACAGCGCCAAGGCATCGCCGGTCAACTCCTCCGCCGGACGGCCTCGTGCCACGAGACGCGCTTTGTGCTTGATCACCTCTCCACCTCGTTTTTCTTGAGCTTGAAGACCCACTTGAGAGAGATGGCGTGGTGGCCTTACCGAAGATCGCCAGCCCCACATCTTGTTTCGCCGACGCGCCCATCTCTCTCGCATCGCGGCACGCCATGCGCGCTTTTCCCTCGGCGGCGAACGAGGCTCGCTGCCGCCCTGCGGCGAGGTGCGCCGCCAAATCGCGGCCGCGCCCAGTGGACCGGCCGCCACCGAGGTCGCCCACGACGCAGAAGGCAGAGGCTCGCCGCCGCGGTAGGCGCTGGCGCGATCTCGCTGCTGACACGGAGTGGCGAACTCCACCGTGTGCCGCTTGCCGTCAGGCCGGCCGCCAAGCGAGCCTGGCGAGTAGGCGCCGCAAGGGAGAACGAGGCGGCCGGCGGCCTGGCGGTGGACTCGCCGAGCTCGTGGGCTTGCCGAGCCGCGGTGGCGGTGGCGGCGACTCACGGAGGTGGTGGCGAACGGGTGGTGGGGTAGGCGAGTTTCGCGAAGACGAGCCGCTGGCTTTCGCCTCGGCGGACGAGTCGACAACGAATCGCTGGTCGCCGAGTCGAGCCGCCATCCACCATCTTGTCCCACGCCCGCCTCGCTTCGCCGAACACGACGCCACGCGTGATGCGACGCGCCGTCGAGGATCGAGGACGCGTAGGCCTTGGCGCCCGCGAGCCGGCGAAGACTTTAGCGTGTTCGGCCGCCGAGCTTGCCGACGTGGTTGAGCTCTTGACGGCGCCAGCACCAAGACACGGAGGTGGTTTCACCGCGGCTTGCGCCTGCGCAGTGCCTCAGATGGCGCCTTGCCGCCGAGGGCCTTGGTGAGGAAGCTAAGCAAGTGAACGGCAGCCATCATCGCCACCTCAAAGAGAATGCCGCATCCTCTCGCTGAGTAGGCGCGCGGCGGCTACCACCGCTCGGGTTGCGGCGCCGACGACGCTGCTCACGCCGGGGTGTACGGCGCGAGAAGTGACGATGGATCCTCATATGCGAAGACGCCGCGAACTCAACCGCCGTGAACTCACCGCCGTTGTCCGTAAGGACCCGGCTTGCGGTCGTCGACTCGCCCGCAGAAGAACTTGAAGGCACTTGATGGCGCCCGCCATGATGCCTTGACGCCGAAAGTGATGCCCACATGTAGCGGACACGCCGCCGACGAGGAGGAGGAAATAGCGCCGGCCTGTGTGTAGCCGTGTCACGGGCCACAGAGGTCACCGTGTACGAGCTCCAGCTTCTCCTTGGCGCGAAGCTCGCCGGGCGAGGGAAGGAAGCCGCCGCAGCCTTGGCGAGGACGCAGTGTCGCAGAATCGCTTCCACGTGGTCAACGCGGCGCATGCCCCGCACCATCTCCCCGCCGCCGAGCTATCTCGTGGCCTCAAAGTTTAGGTGCCTAAAGCGCCGTGCCACCTCCAAACGCCGCTCGCCGCGCGGCCGCAAGACAAAGAGGTTGCGCCACGCGCGTGAAGGACGTAGAGGCGGTTGTTCTGCTGACCTTGACGAGGAGCCGCGACTATGATCCCAGATGCGAAGACTTCGCGCTCAATTTCCACGCCACGATCCGTTTCATCCACCGCCCCAGCCGATGATGGAGTTCTCAACGCGGATGTAGTAGACACCGTGAGCAATGGCGGTTTCGCCATTTTGGCGATTTAAGACGACAGAGCCGACGCCTTGATCTCCACGGCGAGGCGGCGCCAACTTGACGGTGCCTCGAACGCCGAAGTCGAGCTCGAGAAGAACTCCGCCGCCGGTCATGTGGGCGGTGGCGCGGTGTCGAGGCACCACCCGCCGGTCTTGTCGCTGTTTTAATCGCCGCCGAGGAGGCGTGTGCTTTTGGCTCGCAAGGTGGAGGAGAGCCATCGCGCCGGTGCCGAGGTAGTTCGATGCTCGATGAGCAATGAACAGAGCCGGCCGCCTCCTCCTCCGCCGCGCGACGCGGGCTCGCCGCTGCCGGTTGCCGACAATCCTTGGCCCAATGACCAAGCTTGCCGCAGCTTGTGGCAAGAGTCGCCTCGCGTCTTGCTTTTGCTTGCCGCCAGCGCCGCCTGGCGCCCACGGCCATCACCTCTAAGACGCCCTCGCTACCGCTCGGCGTTTTACGCGCTTGCCGCTTGCCACGCTTATGTCATTGTCGTGAAAGAAGGCTCTTCTTCCTCGTCACCTTGGCCGCAAGCCCACCGCTTCCCGAGCGAGGAGGAGCTTCCCGCCAATGGTGACGGGTCCCGAGACGCCAGGCTCATCGCCGCCAACGACCTTGAGGCGACCCAACGCCTCGATCGTCATCGGAGAGGTCCAGCAGAGACTCGACGAGCGAGCCATCCGCTTGTACTTCTCGGGACGCACGGAAGAGCTTTCCACGCTCTCTCTCGCCAGAGGTGTCGCCGCCGAACCGCACCAACTTCGCAACAGAGTGTTGAGACGGAGAGCAAAGTCATCAACGCCCTCACCGCTTGAAGGCCGATTCTCCCACTCCTGCGTGAGTGCCCGCAATGTAGACTTGCGGCGCGCTCGCCGCCGGCGCGTCGCAGCCGATGGCGCCCCAAGCCTCTTTAGCACCGCTTGTTGGTAAGCGAGAATCGTGATCTCGGCGGACAGCAGTGATGAGAGCATCCATACCGCCGATCCCGGGTCGAGTCGACGCCTCCGCATCGGACCGATCCCACATATGCCGCACCGAGCTTTACCTCATCACCGCAGCCCACTCGACGAAGTTGGTCTTGGTAAGGGTAGGCCATCCGCCGCCGGGCCGATGTCCTCGACGACACTGGTACTCGTGGTGACCACGGCATCAACCGGGAGAGAGCCGCCGCTGTGGAAGGCAAGGCCTGCTGACCCAGACGCCGACGCCGGCGCGTTTCTCCAGAGCGCCACGGCGCTCACGCTGTTCGCCGCCGCCGCTGCGGGCGGCGCGTTGCCCATCGCGCGCCGCTTCGCGCCGCTTCCTCTGGGCCAATGGTCCGCTCGGTCCGCTTGTTATCGCCAGAGATGGAGCTGCTGCTGCCGCCAGAACCTCGACCTCGCTGCCGCCAGACGACGCTGCGATCGCGCCGCTGCCATTTCCACCTCCGCTTCCGCTGCCGCTGCCGCCTGCCGCCGACGACGCTTTTTCGCGCAAGAGCTGCTCAGGTTGCCGCTGCTGTTCTCTACCACGCCACCTGCTTGCCGGCGGCCAAGGCTCGAGGCGCATCGAAGGCTGAGATCGCCCTGCGGACATGGCGTACACCGGGAACCGGCTGCGGAGAGAGAGCCGCTTTATCGGGTTGGGGGGCCATGGGAAGTGGGAGCGAGGTCGAGAAGGGATTGAGCAGAGATGCTCAAAGTTGCGTGATAGTACGGCTCGATACCACTTGTTAGTCAGCGGATTCTTGCACTTGGTGATAGTAAGATCCTTACTCTCATCGAGAGGATGACACTTGGAGACGGGGCAATTTTTTCTTTGTTTATTTCTCACATTAACGCCGCTCCAACCCGAGGGGTTGGGGATACAAATTTATAGGTCGTTAACCACCAAACATATGCTAAGATGCTAGTCTAAGATGCTCAAGCATATGCTAAGATGCTAGTCTAAGATGTCTGTCCTAGATGCTAGTCAAAAGTCGCTAAGATGCTAGTCTAAGATGTCATTCCTAGATGCTAGTCAAAAGTCGCTAAGATGCTAGTCTAAAGAGATGTTGTTCTGAAGGGCAAAGAAAAGCCAACACAAGAGACTTATCCATCAAGAAGACCACCCTCTTGGCCACGACCTCTTCGCCATAAGACTTCGAAAGACCTCCTCGCCACAAAGATTAGTGATGAACAAGATCGAGCTACAAGACTTAAGACCTCTTTACCGAGGGTGGTCCGAATGGTCCACGATAGCTCCAGGAGGTCCTAGGTGGTCGGATTGATCCCGGGAGGTCCCGAGTAGTCCAGATTGATCCACGTTGATGTTCCCGAGGAGGTCGTGGATGCTTCAGATTGGTCCCGGGAGGTCCCGGACGGTCCCGATTGATTCACGCTAGTAGTTCCCCGGGAGGTCGGATGCTTCAGATTTGTCCTAGGGAGGTCCTGGACGGTCCCGATTGATCCCGAGGACCTCCTCGCGGAGTGGTCCTCGAGACCTCATCGAGTCACAGAGAACAACCGATACTTTCTCAACCGCAAATTCCAATGCAACCCAAAAGTCAATTATTCATCAAGAAAACCCCACCAAACCCTATGGTCTAACAATCTCCCTTGATGAATACATTGACAATACTTCAAAATGGAAAAAGAATTTGTAAAAGAAGATTTCAAAATTTCAAAACTGCAAGACAAAGAATTTTGACAGACCACAAGAAAGAAACAATGTAACTCCCCAAACTCCCTCAACATAAGCACTATTTCTTCCATCTTTCTCCCCTTTGGCAATGTATTTCAAAGAAGAACTTCAAAAGAGAGAACTTCAGAGAAATGAGCAAAAGTCAAGAAGCTGTGTAGATTATTCAATTCAATTTAATAGATTAACTAAGCCATCTTTTTTAGTAGAGCTATCGAGATCATATAAAGTCATATATCATGGAGCAATGACAAAACAAGTCTAGAATGATTAAGCAATTTTAACTCAATGATAGGTATCTCAACAATGACTAAACCGATTATAAACACCACAAAGAGATATCACCAGGAAAAGTTAAAGCCTAACAGAGAGGCAAACGTTAAATCAGGATGAGCCAGCAGTCTCAAGTGACAACCTATTGCTCCACATTTAGTTTTTTTTATGCTTATGGCATGCTTGTAGCATACTTCTTTTCAATGGTGGCATGCTTGTAGCATACTTCTTTTCACTGATGGCATGCTTGAAGCATACTTCTTTTCATTTGAGCAATTTTGTGTGCGTATTTTTTTTCTTTTGAATATACATAGACATGTATGGCATGCTTAAAGCATACATCTTTTCAATTTTCTCTGACTCACCATTTTTTTCATAACAAGCCATAATGAGTGAGCATAACAGATTGCAATGAGAGACATACTAGCTTCAAATCCAAGATTTAAAATAAGACTCACAATCAAGCTTAATCCTTTTCGATGAACATTTCAAAGTGATAACAATAATCAATCTAGTCAAAGTATTCACCAGATCAAGCTTTAATTCTAATGTAGCAAGTTAATTATAACCTACCAAGATCAAAGCTACACAGCACATAAATAAATATGATAGAAAAAGCTCTACAACTCATTTCATTTCAATGGCTTGGATTTGTTGATTTGTTTGACAAGAATAATAAACAAAGCTTCAACTTTTAAACCCAAGCTCCCTCGTAATAATTCCATAGGATGCAACACACCTAACTCACTTCGCAAAATAGCAGATCATGCAGAATCAAACAGTTTTGAGAAAGAATCAACAATCTAAAAATTAAACTCAATAAGGTAAAAAGCAACATCACCCTTTCCACATTGTTTCTTAGAAAAATACATCTCTTGAAAGCCATCAAAGAAAGTGAAGCACGATCAAGTGTTCCAATCAAGCAAGGAAGCAAAAGATCGAACCAAATCAAGCTTATGCTCTCCAACCTCGTCATTGATCTTACATCACAGAAACATCGGCCTCACAATACTAGGGTTAGTGAGATAACATTTAGGAATCCAAGATCGAGATACACAATGAACAGGAGCAAGAACATTAGAATCAAACATGTGTGCGTGAGCGATCGTAATGCCAAAAGAAGCTTGTCTAATCGCCCATTGAAATGCAGGCAATGCTGAGCGAGAATTATTTGAATTATAACCCAAACCAGCACATGAAATAGATTTAGAATCATCATAAAAGTCCTCTAAAAACCTAGCTTTCATATTAGTTCTAGGAACAGCAAAAGTGGATGCACGTTTTTATTTTAAAGCATTCAATCTTTCTTTTTCTCTTTCTTAGCACGCCTAAAACAAAATTCATGCAAGTGACTATCTCTTCTACAATAGGTGCAATGAAATCTAATATAATTAGAATTCTTTTGAGATGATGATCTAGCACCTGCAGCATTAGCAACCGAACTTTGCACAAAACCAGCAGATTTAAACACAATTTGTTTTGGTTCAGGATTTACTCCAATTTTTCCTGGTTCAAGAAGCTTAAGAACCTTAGGAGGATTATTCTTGACATGCTCAACAAAATCAAATCCTAGACCATGATTTTTCACACTCACTTTTGATTGATCTAGAATCATGTTTAAATTTTTTTGCCAAAAGAAAATCTCTAAAGTGTCTTTAAGATACTCATTTTCTTTAGCTAGAGTAGGACAAGTTGTGCATTTGATGATTCATTCACAATTTTCTCGTAAGCACTAAACCGAGACAACCTTTCTTTTTCAAGAAAATCAATGAGTTGTCCGTCAAAGCTTCGATTTCTATTGTGAGTTTGGGATGCTTAGAGCAAAAAGATATCTCATGATAAAGCATCTGCTGAATTGATTCCCGAGATGAATTTAGTCTAGCTTCTAGCAATTTACAATTAGAGCAAGTTTTAAATTGAGTATTTGAAATACTTGACTCTAAACAAGGTAAGAACTAGACTTGAGCTTTTCAATTTCATCTTTTGCAAGTTTTAACTTTTCATTACAAGAGTCGGTGCTAATATTAAATCATTGAATTTAGCATTTATTGATCTAGCAATCTCCAACTTAGAATGTAAAACTTGACAAGACTCACAAGATTCATCATCGTGAATAGAAGCTCTAAGTCTATTAATTTCAAGGTTAAGCTTTTAACAAGACAATTATTTTCTTTCAGCTTTTTTCAGATTTTTCAATTCAATAGTAAGTTTAATCAAACTATCTTCAAGTTCATCATATGATGGTCTTACCTCATCTGGATCACTGTCATCATCATTGTCGTTGTCGCTTGCCATGAAGCACATGCCCGTGAAGTTGTCATTCTTCTTTTTGCCTTTAGAATCATCATCGTCGATGTCGTAGCAACCCTCATATTCCACATCACTCAAATCAAGATGCTCGATAGCCGATATGATCTTTTCAGCAAACTTGCAATAGAAATTGCCACCCTTGGTGTTGTTGTTCTTGGATTGATGGTCGACCACAATAATCATTGTCTTCCTTGATCACCTTTCCTTTGAGCTTGGGACACTCCACATTAATGTAACTCGCTCGCCACATTCATAGCACTTGATTCAACTCGAGACGCCACCTCGCTTTCTCATCCTCATGTTGTTGAGTGCCTTGTATGCCCGTGAGGAGATCAACACCAAGTCCTCTTCAGGAGCCGTTTCGAAATGTTCATCTAAAAAAGAGGACAAAGGCACACAAGAAAAGAACTCAATGAAGCAAACTTGCATAGGGTTAGTCACAAGTGCTAAAGGTGAAGATATATCGATCTTAGATGGCAAAGCTTCCATCTCATAGGTTTTCAATCTAGAGAAAAGATCATCTATGGTTAAAGTATCTAGATCGACAGCTTGATTGATAGTTGTGACAACCATCAACCACTCGTAACCTAAAGATCTCAAAATTTTAGATGCATTATCTTCATCAAGAGGAATAACATCAACGCCACGCAAGTTACTCAAGATCTTCCCAAAGCGGGCAAAAAGATCATCAATAGATTCACCAAATTTCATTGCAAAATCATAGTACTCTTTTTGATAAAGATTTTTACGCACTTTCTTGATTTTAGTGGTTCCCTCATGATAATCGCAAAGAGTTTTCCATATTAGGTAGGCAAAATTAATATGAGCTACACGATCAAATTTTTTGCGAGAGATTCCTTGAAACAACAAGTTACGAGCTTGAGCATTTAGATCAACATCTGATTTATTCATATTGGTAACAATAGTAGGAATGACATACGGACTAGAAACCTTATTCCAAACATTATTACCTTGAGCCTCAATGTAAGCTTGCATACGACACTTCCAAAAAGCAAAATCAAGACTATAAAGCAAGGAGGACGATTCACATACCTCTCGATGCCATATCAACTCGCCCGATACCACTTGTAGGATAGTATAGCACAATCAGAGGGGTGAATGATTGTACCGATTTCTTTCTCCCAATTCGGCCAGACTTGCTGCGGCACACGCACTTCTCGAACAAAAACAATGCCGAGTCGAAGCTCAGAGAAACACGACGCCAAATAAGACTATTTGGAATAGATCCGGCTTTATTTCTCAAACTTATTCAGGTCTACAAACCGCCTCACGGCAAACATCAAAGCTTTCACCGAAAAACCTCTCCAAATCCTCACAAAAGCCAAACCAAAGCCACGGAAAAACACTTCTCTCGCTTCCTTTTATAGGCAGAGACTAATCTGGTCCTCAACGATAATCGACACAAAACTATCTCTTCCTAGAAACAAAGGACCAAGCCCTTCCAAACACGGTTTTTCAATATCTCTAATCCTTCCAGATATGAAACATCTTCCATATCTCCTCACACGTCAGAAGCCTTCAGATCGCACCTCCAAGCTTCTCCAAGATCAAGAACCACCTTTGATCTCCACGTGCTCCAACAGAAGTCTGACCACCTCGTGACATCCTCGATCACTCAACCTCGGATTTTCCCATCCTAGTCTAGGTCCTCCTCACATCGACCATGACCATCTTCACGCCAACCTACACATGCAAAGACCAAAGAACATATACGTGCACAAGTTCTCCAACTTGACCAAAATAAGTTCAACACACGATACCACACTCTCATGCATCAATAAACACTCCTCGATCAACCTTGAAGTCTACGACCACTTCAACAAGGTCCACGAAAAGAATATTGCTCAGACTCTTGGGAGGTCTTTGAAGACCTCCTGGGAGGTCCTGGAAGACCTCTTGGGAGGTCCTGAAAAGACCTCTGAGCTGGTCATGAGAAGACCTCCTGGCGGTCGTGAAAGACCTCCTGGTGGTCCTGAAAAGACCTACTGGGAGGTCCTGGTCAACCTCCTCAAAGACCTCCTGGGTAGTCCTGAACGACCTTCCTTTTTACAAAGGCCACCCTCTTGGCCTTTTTGCAAAGACCACCTTTTTGGCCACAACCTTCTTGATACAGTACTCGTGATGAACAGTATCGGAGCTACAGTACTCGAAAGACCTCTTTTACCGGGGGTGGTCCAGAATGGTCCACGATAGTTCCAGGGGGAGGTCCTGGGTGGTCGAGATTGATCCCGAGGAGGTCCCGAGTGGTCCAGATTGATCCACGTTGATGTTCCTCGTGGAGGTCGTGGATGCTTCAGATTGGTCCTGGGAGGTCCTGGACGGTCCCAATTGATTCACGTTGTAGTTCTTGGGGGAGGTCGTGGATGCTTCAGATTTGTCCTAGGGAGGTCCTGGACGGTCCCGATTGATCTTGGAAGACCTCCTCGGAGTGGTCCCGAGACCTCCTGAGTCACAGGAACGCACCGATACTTTCTCAACCGCAAATTTCAATACAACCCAAAAGTCAATTATTCATCAAGAAAACTCCGACCAAACCCTATGGTCTAACACCCTTGGTGTATGCTTTTCGCTGATGATGTAGTGTTAGTTGATAAGAGTAGGATAGGTATCCCTAGGAATCTGGAGGTGTGGAGGAAGACCTTAAAATCGAATGACTTTAAACTTAGTAGGACTAAAACTGAGTATATGAGGTGTGATTTCAGCTGTGCCAGGGTAGATGATGGAGATGTTAGTCTGGACGGATCAATAGTGCCTAGGAAGGACACGTTTAGATATTTGGGATCGATGTTACAATGGAACAGCGAGATTGATGAAGATGTGAGATAAATAAAAGATAGTACGCGTGAATCATTCATTGTCTACCAGATGACGATGGACGAACTATTGTTCACACGATCCTGAGCGCCCACCAAAGGTATGATTATTTTCCTACTGTTTTCTAAAGAAATTTTCTACTGTTACAATATTAATACGAAAGTAGAAGAACACGAAGATATAGTCTCCAAAGTCTCTCTCAACTTTGTTGATATCCCTTGCACAGGCGGAGGAACGCAATCTGCTGCCCGAAATTGGCCAAGTGGCGCTCGTGATCAAGGAGGCGGTGCAAACGGTTCGACAGAACAAGGAGTGCATTGAGATTGATAAGCGCGTGAACAGTATCAGTGCCCTTCTTTCGAGGTTTCAGAATACGAAGACGATGAAGGACCCAGAGATGAGCACCCAACTGGAGAAGCTCCTCAAGACCTTTCGTCACGCCCACACGCTTGTGACGGCCTGTCAGAGAAGGAACATCACCATCATTTCACCGGCTGGGAGACTGTCCAAACAGCTACGTGAGGCGTTGGATCTAACGGAGCTTACCCTCGATGAGATGATTGCCATCAGTGTTCGCTGCGTCGGTACGGTGTAAGAAAGTCATACACCCTCCGCCCCACAAGGTACTATCACTCGAGTTTGTCAGAATCTTGAATCAGAATCTTTATCTAAAGTCTTAAGACTTTACAATTCTAGATTGATTGGAACGATCCGATTCTTAGTAGAATCTTGATTTGGTATAATCTTCATTACGATTCTAGCAAAAAAATTGTAGGATCTCAAACATAAATTATATACGATTCTATCCAATTCTAGTAATTAATTATTAAAAATACTTAGCATATGTGCTTTTTATTGTAAAGTTTCACCGTATATTCATTCATATGTAAGAATTATATGTATAAACAACAAATAATATTTCGTTTCACTATATTTTTGTAAATAAAAGCTTTTAAATTATAATTTAAAGCATGTCATTATAATATGTACAAAAATATTCATTATATAGTCAACTTGTGTTAATGATTATATAACGATGATAACATAGGCAACTATAAATATAATTAGTTGCCAAATGACTAAATAAATGCTAAAATCTCAATTGAAAAACGTGGTGGATTGAAGAAATTATACTATTTGATAGAATCAGGTAAGATCTTACATTCTACGATTCGATCCTAAAATATGATTATATCGGAGCACATCCAATCCAATTCAAGATCTCTATTTTGACAACCTTGCTGCCACTATTTAAAATATTTGAAGGATCTAAATATGCAATTCTCAAGTTCATTGACCTAAATGACATGCATGCGCAAGTTTACGAACCTATAGAGCACTTCACTCTGAAAAAATTATGTCATCTACACTGTTTTAGCTTTCATTCAGCTGAAAGTGTCGATGTGACAAGATAAGCAGGCCCGTACCAGGGGCATGAGCAAAGTACTCAACCGCACAGGGCCCCAATTTTTATCTAATGTTCAATTACTAGTTGTTAGTATCTTAAGAAAAAAGAATGCTCTATAGTTGATCTTGATATGAGATAGAGTTATGCAATCTGTTCTATTCCTTCTTCCTAAAAACTTCCTCTTGATGTCTACCACTATCCCAACCTCTATATCGTTCTCTTCCTTACCCTTTTGCTACTGCATAATCACTATTTATATGAATCAAGCCACCCTATTTTCATCAGTTTATTGTGTGTTTTTTGTGAACTCAACTAATTTGTAATTTTGTATGCATAACCATAGTAACTGGTTTTGTAGACCCATTTCATAGCCACTCGGCATTGCCAAACTGTAAGTCTAGAACTTAGTTTTGTTACTAAATTTTTAACGCCTACTATTGTTGTTCTTTCTTGTATTTGTGCATTTAGGTGTTATTCTAGTCTTCAGCCATGTCTTCTACATTCTTTAAGCATAAGACAAAAAGAACCAGAGCCAATTTATGGTCAAATTTTAAATGAAATATTTTTTTGATTTGGTAATTAATTGTCTTTTCTAAACTATAGTACCTAACTTTAAATTTAGCACAGGGTCCCCAAATTCTGAGATATGGCCCTAGAGACAAGGGTTCTAACTTCTAAGCCGACTGATTACTGAACCATTACGTAATTGGGATCAATTTTGTACCTCCACTGAGCCGTTGCATCAGCGCATTTTAAGCTAATTAACCTGCAATACTCCCATATATGTTGCATAGAACTCTACGATACTTCGTGGCAAAATACTAGCGAATTGTTCGGTTTAAAGCTACCAACAATTTGTTTCATTTACATCCATCTTTAATTTTAGTGACCAATGAATAAAAAGTGGTTGGAGCTTCCTACAGTATAGCATACACTAAATAAGGAAGGCGCAATTTTGTCTCTACTCGGAATCCTATAGCATCAAATAAAATGTATTTTGTCAGTCCTGTAACATCAAATAAAAATGAACTAATGAATAAACCTCGTAACCTGCAGGTTTCGGACTATGCGTTGTTTGGAGTTTTTACTCGTATGAAAAAGCATGGTGCAGCAACCTGAATCAAGCTGAGTAGCTGGAAGATTGTATTGTACATGTCACCGTCTTCTTCTTTGGCTATCTTTAGTGGTCGCCATTTGTGTGTCCAGCGTGTGCCTGTGGTCACCATTATCAGTTCATCACCAGGATACAGAAATTTTGAAAAATTCATTAATATGCCACTGAATAACTACATAATTCACAGTATATCACTCATTGTAAGGCTAACATGTAGACCAAGAGCTCATATATCAATGTGACACCAATGGTATACTATGAAGTTCTGAAGTTATTCGTGACATAAAACGAATTGCCCCAAAATTCTATGTTTGGTTTATGTTTCAATCCATATATTTTTGCCATAGAAAGAGAGTGCTTTTGTTTCTCCGTATAAGTTTACGAGGATAAGTTTCAATCCAGTAGTGTTTCTACCATAGAAAGGATTGAAATACATCAAGGGCCCTTTTGCAGATATCCCGCCGATCCGGACCACACGGGTTTGATCGAACGGCACAGCTGCAGCCAACAGACCCAGCGGCCCACTCGCCTGCGCCCTCCATCGCAAGAGCGTTCCCGCTGCCGAGTGCTCTACTCGCCGGAGCTCCGCCGCCGCTGCCTTCCAGCCATCCTCCACGCCCTTTTCTTCCTCCTGGTGGCTAAGCGGGTGCACGCTAGGGAATCCACTGATACGCGCGGCACTCGTGGGACAAAGCCCCTATGAGATGGGCCAGTGTTCGTCGATAGGACAGAGCACAAGGACCACTCGGAGCACGCGACCGCGAAGTGTTTGTGGAAATGCCGCATCCGGGGTGGTTCCAGCGGGGCGTGTTCTGATGGCATCCATGCGCCGCATACAGACGAGCAGAAGGTGTTCGTGGGAATGCCGGCACCCAGTGACTGCCAGGGGAGGCCTCCTGTTGGGAACAGGAACGGCTCATCAGATTCAACCTGGTTTCTTGGAGCTTTGAGGTTCGCTGATCGAGCCGCACTAACGTTAGCATACTAAGCTTAAGATATACAATTGCCTGAGTCAGTGTCAATGGCTGTAACCTTAGCAATTGTGCAAGAGAGTTTACTAGAAAGAAACAGGAAAAATCAGCCAAGAGGAGGAGCACAGAAGGGATTCTTATCAGGAAGTGGAAGAAATGATAGCAAGGGAGGACTAGCTACTGGTGACTTATGGAAGGCTAGACAGCTCAAAGAATATAGAAGGGCTAATGGCTTATGTTTCAGTTGTGAGGAGAAATACACCCCTGCTCATAACTGTAAGCTTAGGCAAGCGGCTCAACTACAAGCAATGACCATGGAAATGGGTGCAGATGGTGGAGGTATTTTGTCGGATGAGGTACTTGATGCATTAGAGGCGTCTGGACAATTTGCACAGCATGAAGTGACTGTATCATTAAATGCACTGGCTGGTACAGAACAACAGAACTGTGAGGCTTAGGGCATTAGTACAAAATCAGGTGATGGTCTGGCTAGAACAGTTCACACCAATGAACTGTGAATGGGTGGCTAAGTGGATAGAATTTCAATACAAAGGGAAACTGGCCAGATTACAAGGAGTAGAAGCTGACCAAGAAGGTGAGTTGTAATAAATATCTAGGGAGCAATTATTGAACTGGCAGAAAGGGAATGAGGTATGGGCTACTGCAGTAGTGCACAGAGGGGACAGTTCACAAGAAAATAATCAGGAACCGTTACCTTCTATTCAGGCAGTGGTACAGAAGTATACTCAGGTATTCCAGGAACCTAAATCCCTACCACCGCAAAGAGCTTATGACCACGCCATCACTTTATTGCCAGGAACTGCACCTGTTGATTCTAAACCATATAGATATTCCCCACAGCAAAAGAATGAAATATAAAAAGAAGTTACTGAAATGTTAGAAGCTGGTATCATTAACACAAGCATTAGCCCATTTGCATCACCTGTGCTATTAGTTAAAAAGAAGGATGGGTCGTGGCTTTTGTGTTGACTACCAGAGACTAAATGCTATCACTGTGAAAAAGAAATTCCCTAAGCCTATGGTGGATGAACTCCTAGATGAGTTGGCTGGTGCTAAGTACTTTTCCATGCTGGACCTTATGTCAGGGTATCATCAAATACGTATGGTGGATATAGATGAGTTCAAGACAGCATTCAAGACTCGCCATGAACATTTTCAATTCAAGGCTATGCCATTTGGGTTAACTAACGCTACCAGCAACATTTCAGTGTCTTATGAATTCTATATTCTCTGTGATATATGAGAAAATTTGTATTGGTTTTCATGGATGACATTTTGATCTATAGCAAAACCCTACAGGAACATGTGAATCATTTGGAAAGGGTGTTCCAGATATTACAGCAGCGCCAGTTGTTTGCAAAACTCAGTAAATACTCATTTGCTCAGAAAAGGCTGGAGTACTTGGGGCATTTCATTTCTGAGCAAGGTGTTAGCACAGACCTAGAAAAACCAGGGCTATGCAACAATGGCCAGTGCCTACAACACTTACAGAACTGGGACGTTTTTTAGGCTTAACTGGATACCGCTGTTCCGCAGAGACTCGAGAGGCACCTAGGGCCACGCTTCTCACATGGGCAACAACAACTACTACCCGCTGCTCCATGTCACCACATTTGTTCTCGGCACGACAAGCAGGAGAGCTCAGGACTACGGGAGAAGAGTACGCCATCGCCGCCTCTAATCGGACGTTGAATCCTGTGGCATTTTGGATGTAAGTTGTTACTCATTTAATTGATGTCGGTCGTCAATTGAGCCAAAAAATCAAGGATCAGGAACCAGCTTATTTTCCAACCATTTGTTATTCCTTATTTTGGCTCCTCCCATTGAAGTATTATACTGGCATGGTTAGTTGTTCGTGTATGTAAAATATTTTTTGTTGACTTGATGTACCCTAAAAGGAACAAAACAATGTTTTTTATGATCTTACTCTAGTGATTTTGAGATGAAGCATTAGAAAGACAATTGTGATGTAAGGGATAATTCAGGCTCTAGGGGGTTGATTACCCTGATCTCTTAGCCCATGTAAAAGTTTTTATCTCTATTCTTGTTTGTAGCATCAATCTAGAATTTGCATCCGGGACCAGGGTAGATCTCCATTACATATCACTATCAATATACATAACCCTTTGTATCCTTGTTTGTAGCGCCAATCTGGGATTTGCAGCAACAGGAATCAATTCCACTCTTGTAACCTAGTAAGCTTGAAAAACATGCTTTTGATTTGAAAAACTAAATAAAAACAGATCATGTGTTTGCTTGTATGTACTAATTAATTTGAGCAAACTCTGCAGCTAAAACTTGTGTGGAAAGCTAATATGTTATTGTCTGCCACATTCCATGTTGGGAATGTATTTTAAACTTGAGCATGTTTCGCCCATACAGAAAGGGTGGTTTTATGTGGAGTCTACGGACCTTGTGTCATTCTTTTTTTGGACAAATGACACTTTTGTCAAAAGAGTGACATAATGCTCTTAAGTTAGAATGTACCAAAGCTAAAATTGTTTCATTTGGTATTCTTCACTTATGTTGATCTTTTTTTATGAATAATTGATATCTAAATTTGATATATAAATTCCACCAAGGAAGATTGAGTAGTGTTTATTTATAATGTTAATGGTATTTTTTCCTTCTTTGTCCAATGTTTAAGTAGCTGACCGCATGTTCTTTGGATTGATAGCATGGAAATTGGGTGATAGATTTGTCGTTGTATCTCTTCTTGTTTTTCAACTCTTGTTCTGCAGTTTCAGTGTTGTAGGTTAGATGGTATGGGGATGATAGACCCTAGTATGACAGTGGTAACAGTGCTATG